>BTPG01000008.1:166616707-166736707 GCA_036245525.1 Semisulcospira habei
GTTTATGGCCCCAGCTGTTCTGAGCGTTCACACAAATAAGGCCTAATGCGTCCCCTTCACCTCATTGAAGGATCCTAGTTTTCTGCATCTATAAGCAAAGCCTTCACCCTTTGACTATCAACCATTATAGCTTCGCAGACAAAACACATTATGCGCTGGTCTGTGGTTTTGGACCTTAAGGCTGAAAGCCGTAAGGTCCAAAATCACAGACCATCACACTGTCACGCTATTCCAGCAACCATGTTTGGGTGGCTAGAGAAGTACATCCTGACACGCCTCTTCAGCCACTGGGGGGGGGGGGGGGGGGTCTCATGAGGATCTATGGCTATAGTGGTCTTCGCTATCACTACGCGCGGATTGGAAATTTCAGTCTGTGGAGCGGGCGTGGCCGCTAGCAGCTGAATCGAGGACGGAAGACATAAAGGAAGGGTGTTAGAAATCGCCTTTTAAAAAAACACCTTTTTAAAGGGGAGGTAAATGCGGACGAGTTTATCTTGGCAGTCCCGGACTCAAATCCCGTCACCTGCAAGAGGCGTATATTCTCATGAGCACCTGCGGTCGCAAGGGCTCATGAGAATCTACGCCTCTTGTCGACCAAGTTCGGCTCAAGCTGTTCTCAAGAGTGTGGGTTATTTCAAGGTGCGCGATGTGATGAAGAAACGGTGGGTAAAAGAGAAGCGAGCAGCTTGGGGTTCAGACGAAATGCGCTAATAGTTGCACGTGAAGCTCATTTAGACCCGTATTGGAGCCAACAAATTCTAAAAGCCGAGCGGGAACAGCTGACAAGCACACACAGAAAAAAAAGAAAGGATTTATCATTTCGAGGCGCTGGTGAAATTGTGTGTGTGTGTGTGTGTGTGTGTGTGTGTGTGTGTGTGTGTGTGTGTGGCTGGCTATATTTCAGTTTTATTTGAGAGAGAGGGAGCCGCCAATGATGGAATCCGACGCAACCACATACCTCGTCTGCCGATTCATGGATTCTCATCACCCCCTGCAGCCTCATGGGCTCATGACACTCTATGCCTCTTTTACCACTCTATGCCGGCCTACCTATCGGCATTCTTGTTCTTCACTCGGTTTGACCCCTTCACCGCCAGCAGTCGCAGAGTGTTTCTGAAATCGTTGTCAATCCAACACCCACAAAGATCCCCAGCAGTACAAGGAACTGGGGCATGCTGTGGTGTCAGCAAGAGGCATAGATCTTCACGAGCCCCCGCATTGCGGGGGCTCGTGAAGATCTATGCCGCTTGCACTTGCAGATTATTTTCTTACTCTCGGCGGTGAAGCGGTCAAACAACATAGGTGTCAGGTTGAGAATGGTTAGGCAACACGTAATTATCTAATTTCTTTCCTTTTACCCTAGATGTGATTAGCGTCCCGTGAAACACCAACTAGATCCTCCAGTGTGCCGATGGAAAAGGCTACTCAGTCCAACACTCACCTGACTCCAACGGTTTCGGCTCACTCAACCTCAGTATGAAATAGAGCCAGGCTCTGCCGACCAGAGGCGCAGATTCTGATGAGCTCGTTGCGGCCGCAGGGTGGTCATGGGGATCTATGCCTCATGTTGACAAATGAGCCTGATAGGGCTCAGTCAGTCAACAAATTATGTCAAATTAGCTGTAACGACAGATAAGCACTCGCTCAGTAAACTACACCCTACACCCCATAATACCTTTCACTTCCATGGCCAACAGCGGGAACGACTCAAGCTAAACACCCAAAACCCATAAAACCGCGACATGCAGCGACAGGATGTGCATCGACCAAAATGCTTCAAGTATGGTGTCGGAATAGCTTGGCGCCTGCAGGCGCCAAGCTATTCCGACGCCACCATTGAACTATCATGGTTGAACTGACTCCAGAACTGTGATATGCAGCTCAAAGGATATCTAAAAAAAAAAAAAAAAAAAAAAAAAAAAAAAATGAAGAAGTAAATTTCACCCTCAGGATCTAATGAGTTAAGTCGAGACCAAAACGTTGGCAAAATCCCTGGAAAGAGAGAAGCACGCTTTGAAAGGACAAGTACAAAGCGTCCTCCCTAAGCGTGTTTCTTTCTTTGTTGGAGACGCAGGCGCCAAGCTATTCCAACACCACCCCTTGAATTATCATGGTTGATCCGACTCCAGAACTGTATATGCAGCTCAGAGAAAGGATATCTTAACCCAAAAAATAATAAGTACATTTTATCCTCAGGAGTTAAGTCGAGACCAAAATGTGCCAAAATCCCTGGAAAGAAAGAAGCACGCTTTTAAAGGTCAAGTACAAAGCGTCCTTTGTAAGCGTGTTTCTTTCTTTGTTGGATGATTAGGTTTCACCTGACTTCCACAAATATGAAGTCAGACGAAACCCGAAATAAACTAATCGTAAATCAAAGTTAGCATATATGGCTACATGCATTCCATCAGGTCTTGGACTAAAAACATCAAGCGATCGGGTTTCTTAGGAACCTGCATGAAAATAATACTGTGCTAATAATAATTCTCTCTCTCTCTCTCTCTCTCTCTCTCTCTCTCTCTCTCTCTCTCTCTCTCTCTGCGGCCTCGCATTGACATCTTTAAATCTAGCTTAACATACTCAGGTAGTACTCTCTGGAATTCGATTCCATGTAACCTTAGAAGTATGTCCCTGCCCTCCTTTAAAGACGGCCTCTTCAAATATCTAAAATAATCCAGCTTTACATGCGGAAAACTGCATGTTCTTAGAATACATATATCGGCATGTGCATTGACTCCATGTCTGACAAGTAATACCTGCCTTGATGTACTGGCACGCGTATGGCGTGCGTGTGTTTGTGCGTATGTGTGTGTGTGTATGTGTGGCTGTGTGCATTCGTGCGTATGGGTGTGTGATCGTGTGTGTGTGTGTGTGTGTGTGTGTGTGTGTGTGTGTGTGTGTGTGTGTGTGTGTGTGTGTGTGTGTGTGTGTGGGTGCGTGCGTCTGTGTGCGTGTGTGCGTTCATGCGTGTGGTCACGTTATGTGATCGTGTGCGTGTGTGCGTGGTCTGTCATAATGTGGCAGATTGCACACGCGTACGCGCACGCACACGCACGCACGCATGAGCGCAAGCACGCGCACACCATGTGCGCGATTTATGCAATTTATATGTTGGAATTTTTTATTCATAATTTTTTTTTAATTCTCTTTAAAGGTTTTTTAACACATTTTCTTTCTTTTCTATCGCGCTATATTCATCAGTATTTTGTTTGCTAGCACATAATTGAATTCCTTAGAGTAGTGTGTGTGTGTGTTTGCGAGTGAACATGCGTGCGTGTGTATGTGTTTGACCTAGTTATGTTTTAGACCATTGTTTTGTTTATGAAAACGTTGATAAGTAGTTTGTAGCAACGGCAAGTTTGAAAATTGGTCTTGTAACCAAATACTTCTACCGTTGTAAAATAAAAGTTCATTGTTCTCTCTCTCTCTCTCTCTCTCTCTCTCTCTCTCTCTCTCTCTCTCTCTCTCTATATATATATATATATATATATATATATATATATATATATATACACACACACGAAGGCTCAGAGTGACAGAGGCAGGTTGAAACCGGCAGTAATCAAGGTCGAGCCATCTACAGCGGCTCCTGTAATTTATTGCATAGTAAGCGAGTTTAAAATACATAAACGCCGCGTGACTGAGGGAAAAAAATCACCTCTGGAACAGTATGGCGTGTACGCCTGCAAAACTCGATCACAATACATGCATACCGTGAGCTGGTCTGTGATTTTCGACGTTACGGCTTTAAACCGTAAGTTCCAGAATCACATAACTGCAGACTGTTATATAACGACGAGCAAAAGAAAAATATTTTATATACTGACGATCAAACGAAATGCGACATTTTGGAATCATCGGAAACACTCAAGTGTTTCCGATGATTCCAACAATGTCGCATTTCGCTTGCTAGTCAGTATATGAACAGTAGTTTCGTGAATCAGAAGTAGGCACAAAACAAAACAAAAACAAACCCCACCACCTTGTGCGTCTTGTGTTGCAAACAGCGGGTTTAAAAAGCCCGGACGAACATGCAATATCGCGTCATTAACCCCAAGTACTAGACGAACATGCAATATCGCGTCATTAACCCCAAGTACTGGACGAACATGCAATATCGCGTCATTAACCCCAAGTACTGGACGAACATGCAATATCGCGTCATTAACCCCAAGTACTGGACGAACATGCAATATCGCGTCATTAACCCCAAGGCCGCATCATTTTCCCAAATTGTAGGTGTCACTTAACCAGTTGCTGGATATGGATTGAGCACGCTAATTCAAGGCACTCCCACTGAATTATCATGGTCGATCCATCCCCAGCTGTAGTGCTTCAGGGCTAAATCTACTGTTTCGTCCAGCACGTGCAATTCTGACCTACTCCTGATAAATCAAAACGTCTATTACATACATGTATGCACGACCACACCCATCCGAAAAAAAGTTTTGATGGTTCATCTAATGTTAACAATAAACTAGCAAATCCAGTCTTTAGACACGTGTATATTTGTGCACAACCTTTGTCATCCTGTCTCGGCTTTCTTGCAAACGAGCGCAGATGACGATATTTTGCAGTAGTTTACAAGCATCATCATCGACTACTCAAACCCTCAGCCACCACCGTTCCACCTGCAAGAGGAACAGATACTGCAGGCGCTGACCAGAAATGCTGTCCCTGTAAGCGAGCTTTTCATGATCTACAAGTTTACATCTCGCTCCTTCCTTCATGCTCCTGCACTTAAGGACTGGCGGTGGATTACACCAAAGAAATGACGACAACTACAGTGCATTAACTTGAAAATAAGTAATCAGGGATCTATTCGTAAAAAACACACGTTGGGTGGGCACACAAGACTGCGTAGTTGTAGGGTACACAGAATCCGCAGCATCCACTGGGCGTGGTACCTTCCTGCTAACCCTCATCATTGGGAATACACCAGTGTGTGAAAAAAGTTTGACTAAAATTGTTCAAGGGTAGTGCCAGAATAGCTTGGCGCCTCTAGGCGCCAAGCTATTCTGGCACCACCCTTGAACTATGCCATTGGTCTATATCCTTATCTGTAAGTACTATAATGTAGCTTGCGTATGGCAGTGTACAAATCCATTCCCCCCCCCCCCCCCACCCCCCTTTCTTCTGACGAGAAAGTAGTTCTGCACACTGATGAGACCGCTCTGCGTGCGTGTGTGTATGAGTGCGTAAGCGAGCTTCTGTCTGTGTTACGCCCCCCCACCCCCGCCCCCCCCCCCCCCCCCCCCCCCCCCCCCCACACACACACCTACCTCAGTTGTTAAAGTAAACCAACATATACAGCAAATAAAAAATTTGGACATAAAATGCAGTTGTTATACCGTTCTCTCCTGGTACTTGCTGGCGTGATGCAGGCGGCGACAGGGACAAACCAGATACAGGAACCAGCGCCATGGAGTCGTGTCCATGATTAGCCGGTCACGGGCGTGTGATCATACGCTGTCAACTCGTCATGCTTCCATAACGGTCAGGTTCATATCTCACTCCACCACGCTCAGCCAAATATTCACAAATATGTAATCGAAATGCTTCGCTGGAAATCATCAAGTGTTCCACCGACATTGTTTTTAGGACAGAAAGTGTTGCCTCCAGAAGACGTTCAATATAGCGTAAAGAATATAGTCCATATTGACTTGCTGAGTCATGTTGGCAGCTTCTGCTTTGCCAATGGTATGCTTTTCACCACGTCACTGTCCGTACAATACCGCTGAGACAACCTGGACATTACTGCAGGAGAAAACAACAGGTCGCGCAATCATGCAAGATGTATGACCTTGCGTGAGGGAGTAGCCTCCTGCGTAAGCCACTAAGCAAGATGCTCCGCTAAAGCGGAGCACCTTGCTTAGTGGCTTGCGCAGGCCAAGCTCACTCATGCAAGCTGCATGATCAGATCCTACAGTCTAGTCTCTCTCTCGACGCCCATCCAACTGTCTGTGACTGCTACTGCTAGTTGAGTGCCACGCATATGGTCTTATAAGGCCGCCGCGGCGATGTTACTTTTAAAGGCCCACTACCGCCGTAACTGATCAAAGATACACTTCTGTCAGTAACTGATGGTTACGAAAAGCTGCACACAGGTCTAGATATGGCTCATTTAGACACAGGACAATCCAGTTCAGTACACGTCGTTTTGGTATCAAGTAATTTGGCAATGACTCTACTCCGTTCTATAAATACAACGCTTTCAGTACGAGAAACAGCTAAAAATAGATTGACACACTAACGGCTGGGCAGAATAAATAAGTGCGAGTACGCGTTTTCTTTTGCCGAGTGTCCCAACTGCTGTTAAAGTTCATTAGGTGTGTCGACAAGGCATAACAAACACAAATGGTGCTGAAATGTGTCTTCCAATTTACGCGTAACGGTACTTTAAATGCTTTCACAACCCTTTCACATTAATCATTTTCTCGGTCTCAACGGCCGTGATCCGTCGCCTCATACATACTTCACTGTAACCTTTGACCCAACAATAACCAACGATTTGTGTTCTACACGATCACTCATCCCAATCATAAAAAAAACCCAACACACTTGTCCCAGACATATTTATCACTAATACTGACTTCAGCACTAAATCTCCCCTGTCCAATTTGAAGACGATGAACGCACCTATTCACTCTAACCCCTTGTGAGGCCACAGGCCTTGCTTTCCAAACAGAACACATTCAGCCATGTATTGCCATGCTATTTACACGCTAATCCTGGGCGGATTGTACGGTCCCCCCAAACACGAAAGGTCATCGGGCCGATGTCAGCCGCAGTCGGCCCGCGCACGTCCGGCAGACGTCGGCCCGATGGCCTTTTGCTGAATGGGTTTGAAAAGACGGCGCGGAAAGCAAACATTCTGACCGACGATGGCACGCCCTTTGTATTGGTGTGTATCGGTAAGGCCACAAAATCCTACGGCTGCTTACAATGCGTCAACGCACATCTTGTCTGCGCGAGGCACAGATGCTCATAAAAAATGTATGCCTCTTCCTCAAACGGCCACAGGGTCGTGAGAATCTATGTCTCTTCCTCAGATTTTGCCCATTTATGCGCCTCCTGAGAAAGTCACTGAGGCTGAAATGCCCGTTATCCGTTACTGAAAGTAATGCCCACCAATCCGCCGTAACACTCACACGGTGGGTGCCTCTCTGGAGAACCACAGGGGGATGCCTGATCACTCCGGGGTGAATCCGTTCGGGCGCTAGAAATGAAGTACGCTCAGCCTATTTACTAATTGTTCCGGAATCAAAGTGGACGCCAGACACGCCGCTGGGGGGTCAGTGAACCTCGAAGGTCACGGCCGCCTGGTCAGGGCAGTCACACTTGGCTGGCCACATATGAAAACACTTCCCATACGCCAAGGGCCATCGGCCCGAGAACCTTTTGCTCTACACTGAGTGAAGCGAAAACGAGCAAAGAAAACAAACCTAGTGAGTCGCAGAGAACTGTTATGTCCACAACCATGTACGTCACAACACCCTCAGGTCACAACAGCACAATGTAGTTGCCGACAGTCCAGGAAAAGTGCAACTGACTAAGTCCGTACACCCAGAAAATGAAATTATCAATTTTGTTAGATATCTTTTGGGGTCAGTCTACGTCGCAGTTCTGGTTACTGATCGATCATGATAGTTCAAGGGCGGTGTCAGAATAGCTTGGCGCCTACTATCATTCACCGCAGAATTCTTACTGAAGACAAAACCTATCTGAACCGATGACGGCCGCACCCAAATCAATCATATCATTCGTCCGTTTGATTTATATCACGTATATAAAACTTTCTTTCGCTGCCCTGATGAAAATTTGAAATTATCCTTTCATCCAGGTTCAGTCACCATTATTCCTTCGCATCAACCCCTTCGCTGCCGGGAAAATGTAAACAGGATCCACATGCAAGAGACACAGATCCTCATGAGCCCCCCCCCCCCCCTCTTGCCGACACCGCTTTGCACACATGTTCTTTAAGACTTTTTTTTTTTAATTTGACAAAGATTTCAGAATCAATATCGGCGTCCATTGGCAGCTGAAGATCCGATCAGGCCATTGAATGACTTCACAATCGTCACGAAATAAAAACCACCTTCGCACATATTCATTAGGACAAACATTAGGACAATTTTTTTTTTTTTTTTTTTTACTCCACCACGAAAAAATTTGGAAAGCTACACTGCTGCCTTAGACGGAGACACTCGACCTATGCCCTTGAAATTCTACAGCAAGGCCTTCACTACACGCTCAGAAACCAAATGGTTCCTGGTGCGGGCGTTCACACGCAGACTCCTCGCTGCACTGCCGAACGCTCGCCAGTTGCCAAGATCGCCAGCAACGAGCTCTCAAACGCAATTAGCACGGAGCCAATGCAGCGAAACGATCCCTCCGCCACAACCTTTGAAAGTCCCCTCGGCAACTCTCGTCTGCAAGACGGCCGCAAAGATTCTCGTGAGCCCTGCAGCCTCCTGCGCCCTTGGCTGCCTGACACCAGCCTCATTTGCACTCTCAGATCAAGTTAACCCATTCGGAATGGGCAGACAGCAGGAGACGGATCGACCATGACAGTTCAAGGGTGGTGCCACCCTTGAACTGTCATGGTCGACCTACCAGCTAATTCTGGCAACACCCCTGAACTATCACGGTCGACCTACCACTGAACTAGCCTGTCAGTTGTCCTCAAAAAGAACATCTCCAAAATTTCTGAGAGTTGAACCTCAGCAATGCGCGAAGGAGTAACTCAGTGTGAACTCCATAACTGAAACACAACAAAAGTCTGACTGTATAAATAAATCAGTGTCTGAGCCCTCGCTACTACAGCTACAACTGACGCGAAGGTGGGGGCAGAGATGTAACCTTTTGCACTGTACACTGTCGCGCAATGGAAGTTCCTCAATTAACTGCATTAGCTGCCGGCGCAAACATGACAGCCCATTGCGTCTGCAAGAAGCACTGATTGGCATGGGTCCCTGCAGTCGACTGTGCCTGTTGCTGGCACAGACCTGCCTCATGTGCACCCCCTGACGGAGGGAGAAGACCGGGGTTTGCAGAGTAATTTTCAGGCAGCATAGGTACAGATGCCAAAAAGTCGGAAGCGAAGCCCACGGACAAAGATTATGACCATCTGCTGCCGATCAACAGCCCTCGCGGTTAACCCATATAGCCCCAACAACAGCACCCTACAGCAGGAGATGGATCAACCATGATAATTCAAGGGCAGTGCCAGATTAGCTTGGCGCCTGATGGCGCCAAGCTAATCTGGCACTACCCTTGAATTATCATGGTTGATCCATCTCCTGCAACCGGTACACAGTCGTTAGGTGACACCTGGGAAAAGTGACCGTGGGGTTAAATGGGTTAATCCTGCATGGGCTCACGAAGACATGATTCACTCCTACAGGCACAGAATGAAGATAAGAAATGTATACAGCCATATATTATATATGCGAGACCGGACTGTCAATAATGACGGCGACGGTGGTGATGGTGATGATGGTGGTGGTGATAATAATGATGACGACGATGATGAATGTTTGGCAACTGTTTCAATAAAGGCAAGAAAGGCAATCATTACAGTGACAGACGTGCCCCAATGCGGTTTGGCGCTGAAAGGAGATATGACCCAACATTACAATCTTGACCCCGATGAGAAAAGTAAGCTCACTGGTAATAACAACTTCCTTCACGCGAGGAAAAACAACAGGAGCCACAACTTGTCTGCATGAGACGTAAATTCTCATGAGACCCTGCAGCCGCAAGGTCACATGAGAATCCGCGTCTTGTGCAGGTGGAAAAGTCAGACTCCTGCAACAAAGAAAGCATTCAATGACGCACACCACCCTAACAGAGCACTGATTGAGACAACCTTTTCTTCCTAGAATTCACACACAACAAACACTATTTCGTTCAAGAATTCACAAATAACAAACACTTTTTCGTCTTAGAATTCACAAATAACAAAAACATTTTCGTTCTAGAATTCACAAATAACGAACACTTTTCCCCCCCTAGAATTCACATATAAACACTTTTTCGTCTTAGAATTCACGCATAACAAACACTTTTTTTTTGCCCTAGAATTCACAAATAACAAACACTTTTTCGTCATGTTAACAAAAGTTGTCCTGATCAACGGCCACATGGAGTATAGCAACAACATATCTCCAAACAAAAACATTACGCGGCTCCCTCAACGCTTGTGGCCCCGTTCCATCCATGATAATTGTAGCATATGATGCGCAGCTAACGAGACTAAAACTAAAACCACGCCCACAACGACCAAACTCGCAAAATCTGACAGTCTGCAACTGGCAGAATCTGAATATCGACCAGAACTGATAAAACCCTGACGAAATAATGACCATCCTGATTCAATCACGATGATAACAAGATCAGCATCCCGAATACAGCCGATACTGACACGGATACTGTTTTATCAGCCAACGCTCGCCTCATCTGTGATAAACTGGTTCATACACACGCCGTATATACAGCAATGAACCGATGATTCTATCACAAGATAATCTGACATTTGTCCTCTGAGGACTACATTCCAGTTCAGGCGACAGATCGACCATGATAGTTCAAGGGTGGTGCCAGAATAGCTTGGCACCTGTCGGCGCCAAGCTATTCTGGCTCCGCCCTTGAACTATCATGGCCGACCCACATCTCGTCAGTTGAAAAGTGTCGGGGCGGAAACGCATCACGGCTTATTGTCTGGTTCAATCACAGCTTAGCTCCGATACGAACACAAGACGCGTAACAAGAGCTGCGTCCCTGATACACGGATACAATGCACCATCTGATCTGTAATCCGCGTACGCCTACGGAATCCAATCGATAGGATACGGACTCCGGCGGGTATTACATGTAACACCGGCCACGAACAATAACCGGGAACAGAGCTACTCCAGCGCCGACCGACAGAATTCACGCTGCTGGAGATGGCTCGACCTGTGACAGCTCTCCAGTGGCGCCTGGCCAACTATGGCGCAAAGCTGAGCAGAGTAACCACGGTCAAGCTAAACTCTATCACTACCAAACCGACCGTGATAACTGGAGGGCAGCGCCTGATAGGCGAAGAACAATAACCACGTAATCACTAGGTCTATCGCTGTCAGCGCTGCTGTAGACGGATCGTTCATGGTAGCTTTTGATGTTATTTATTACATGTGTATTTTTTTCCGTCGCAACTTTCATCGTAACATTTTACTGTTCATGTACACTTTCGTTCCCTGATTTATTTGTTTTTGTAAACGCTTAGAGCGTCATTATTTTTGGAGGATAGGCGCTATATCAATCAGCATTATTATTATTACTATTATTATTAGCTCAAAGGTAGCGTTTGGTCCGCTTGGCGCCTCAGGCGCCAAGCTGACCAAACGCTACCTTTGAGCTTTCACAGTCAATTTATCAGCAGCTTGCACAATACTAATTTTCTAAACAGACGATTGCAGGCGTGTGTGCACAAGCTGTATTCACTAGTCTAAGAGGCTGGCTGGCGATTCATTAGTGTGCAGCCACTTGGCTGTGGAGTCGCTCCGTTCTTCACTAATGAAACCTGCAGCGAGGTCAGTAGGCATTTGGCGATGAGCACTTACTCGACCCCAGCACGATATTTAATATATATATCGAATAAGGACGCAGAGCAGCGAAGACAGACAGTGATGTCATTTATCTTCTCAGTCATGGGAAGTAGGGTTACATCACTGACAATAACACACATCCGGCATCAATAACTTTGACGCTCGTGAGGTTGTCTTCGCTTCTGGTCACAAATTAACTCATTGCCTGTCGGTAGCGGTTTTTGTCGCGATGACTGATTCCCACAGAAATCATCGCGACAAAAACCGCTACAAACAATTGGAATGATTGCCAATGGCTCAACACTTGTTGGCGGCCACATTCCAACTTCAGATAATTAGAGACAGCGGGTGTGATTGCTTTTAGCTAGCCAACCACGTGCGTGGCACGCAAATTATTATTATTTTTTTTTTTTATCTCTGCTTCTTGAGAATTAAAGGATGAAGACAATTCCCACATAACGATGCTAGAACTAGCGTAGCTGTAGCCTCAGCTGTTTTATGGCCGGCCGACGTCAACCGATTACAGAAGCCTTTGCCAGAGGCGAGATTTCGTCTTTTTGATCTCTTAATGCAACCACCAGTGTCCTTCAGTTGTGACCAGGTTTAAAGGCAATCCCCAGCACTGTGTCACAATTCAAATACGCGTCCAGGAATCACTCATGCAACTGAGCCCAGAGTCTGCAGTCAGCCTCCGTCAAGTGTTGGAAGAATCATACGACATCCTGACCGGTTCAGTGCCAACTGACGTATACTGTGTTTGTGCAAAAATCGTGAATTCAAGACCCCCCCCCCCCCCCCCCCCCCCCCCAAAAAAAAAAAAAAAAAAAAAAAAAAAAAACCCAGACGTTCCAGAAACATGGAATCAAAGTGGTGTCAGCAAGAGGCATAGATTCTCACGAGCCCCCACAACTGCGGGGGCTCATGAGGATCTATACCTCTTGCAGTTGGGTGATAATCAAATTTTCTCGGCACTGAACGGGCTGAAGCCGGTCTCCTAAACCAAACACTCCCTAGCTAACAAGCCATTGTCATCAGAGTATAATTCATTGGTATGAATCCAGGTGGATGATGTCAAATAAAGGTACCATATACACACCCTTTACTGCCGTGATCAAGTGAACAAAATCCAGCTGCGAGACATAGATCCTCATGAGCCCCCGCAGCTGCGGAGGATCATGAGAATCTATGCCTCTTGCTGACACCACTTTGTATGGACGCTCCTTGGACGGCTAGGGTTCTTTGTCCCTGAATTAACATAAACTGTGTCCACAATGCCGTGACAAGGCTACACCCCTACTGACTAAGGAAGAAAGAAGAACTTTCGAAATACTGGAATCTGTGAAAACGACACCATGAGTAGGCGACCGAGCCGCTTCTTCTAGTGCTGTTCCCTACGACATCAGTCTGTGCGAATCGCTTCAACTTCAGACACCACCGAGTTGACCCTTTGCGTGTCGGAATCATCGCGACAAACACCGCTACCGACACGCATAGGATTAATCGCTTCAATCTGCGCTAGTCACAAAGTAAAACGCTTCTTCCATTTACGACAACCGTCCATCGAAACGCTTCAATTCACGACACTCGCTCCTTTTCGCGACTGTAAGCAATGGAAACATTCATTTAACATCACGTTAATAAAACGCTCCAATTCACGGCCGTCTCCAAAGCGAAACAATTCATGTCTCCACACCTACCCAGTGAATCCATTCAGTTTACGACAATTAAAAAAAGGGAAGTTTTAATTTTACCACCCGACATCTACCACAATGTTCTAAACCCAGACCGAACGAGTGAATCGAAGTGTGTAAAAAGCAAGGAACTAGCCGGCAAGAAAGAAACGCGCTTCGGAAAAACAAGGACAAAGTCCTTGTTTTTCCGAAGCTTGTTTCTTTCTTTGTTGGGTTTTTCAATTTCATTCACAATATTCTAGCACTGACACAGACGATTGCGGCTTTTTTTTTCTTCTCTTGTTCTTGCTCTGTTGGTTGCTTCTTGCCAAATTCCCTAGCACTGACACAGTGAAAGAATGCGGCACTCAGATGGCGTCTCACGGCGCCCCGACGGCAGGTGAAAGCATCGAAGTCAACAACGGGCTGCTGGTGGGAGGGAGTGCGAGACACGAGGGTCTGGTGAAGCAGAGACGACGGAGAAAATAAACTGTGAAGCCAACGGGCGGGCACTGACGGACTCAAAGACAGTCTCCGTCGTCTGATCATTTTGTTTCCTGCGTAGGGCACAGATCCCCATGTGCCCATGCAGACTGCTCACCCTTTGCTGGCGTGATCTGGTTTCTGTTTTGTGCGCCTCTGGCGTTCAAACAAGGAAAACGTCAGCGTTAGAGCCAGCGATTGAAGACACCAGCATGCGACAGCTGAACGTTGTGTAAAGCAGGCGACACTACAAGAACATCCTAGCGTCAACCCTCTGCAAGAGGTACAGATCCTCATGAGCCCCCGCATCTGCGGGGCTCATGAGGATCTGTGCCTCTTGCAGACACAAATTACATCAGTGGTCCTCACGTGCAGGAGACGTCTGCCACTACAACTCGACTGGTGTCTTTGCCACACCCTGGTCTAACAATCGCTCATTCTCTGACAAGACCCGATCTGTCGCCAGGTTACATCCTGACAGACTATGATATCTGAGCGCAGACTCCGTTCAAGGACACCAGAGAGTGATTAACAGATACCTGGCATCCTTTTTCTGTCATCTGACGCCATCATCGGCAAACATCTAATGGCCGCTGCTCTGCGACGCCGCCGTTGCCTGGTTACACAGGCCGTGAGACTCGAATGTCGGGCTGATTTCTTTGATGCCAGCCCAGCAACTTTCAAAAGTCCGCGAAATTGAACAATCTGCGATCGGCGTCTCTTCGGGTTACAGGCTATAACGGCTCCTAAGTGTCATTCATTCCCCGCCACGCGTGTGGCCGGTCTGCGATTGCGCACCTTACACTGACTCTAGAGATGAAGTGTGTGCTGGACTGTGATTTTGGACCTTACGGCCCCGTAGGTTCGAAAATCACTGACCAGCACATAATACAAAGCAAATAAATTGTCCATTGAAAGATCACTCAAGGCGCCAGTCAAACCCTTCGCTGACAGCGATCACGAACTCCGCGTCTGAAATCATTACAAACTGTCCGGCATTCGCGTGAAAAACACAGGTGTAAAAGCGAGCCAAAATATACGTACCGAACACAGGCCTAACAAGAGACATAAATCCTCATGAGGGTTTATGTCTCTTGCAGCTAGGTAGTATTCGCCTGTCCCGGCGGTTTCGGGGTTAAATTCCACTTTAAGATTGTGAAATATCCTTCAGAACCATCCTCCAATATTCTACATGCTAATCGCTCCCTGATAAAGGTCTCGAACCAGGCCGGGCGTCAATTCACACACCGAATCACGACAAAAGTACACTGCTCCGACTCCTGCTCATTGACAAAACTGTCACGCTCATTAAAGAGTCCGGAGTTGCTCCCTCCGTTTTGACTCCCGGCGCAGATTCCTGACATAGACCCCAGGTCGGGCTTCTGTAACCAAGTCACCTCTTCCGCGGCTGTGGAGCACGGCCTGTTTGAAGAGGAGGACGGCAGTAGACGAGCTACCGGTTATTATTTTGATCAAGGCAATGAATTTAAAGCCGCACTCATTCTCTGCAGTCTGCAACTGGCAGGTATAAAATATGGACTACAAATTCATGTTGAATGTCTTCATCCTTATAGATTGCATCCTGTCTCTTTCGCGTTTGTAAATTAACCCATTTAACTCCAAAATTAACCCATCTGACCCTAAGTTTCTGAGGTGTCACTTAACTCATTCAGCCCTTACGCACTACAGCAGGAGATGGGTCGACCATGATAATTCAAGGGTAGTGCCAGATTAGCCTGGCTTGGCTTGAATTATCATGGTCGATCCATCTCCTGCAACTGGTACATAGTCATTAGATGATGCCTCCAAAATTTGGGAAATACGGCCGTCTGGTTGAATGAGTTAACAACTATGTACCAGTTCCAGGAGATGGTTTGACCACAATAATTCAAGGGTAGTGCCAGATTAGCTTGGCGCCTGCTGGCGCCAAGCTAATCTGGCACTACTCTTGAATTGTCGATCCATCTCCTGAGTAGTGCTTCGGGGCCAAATGGGTTAAACTTTATATCCAACCACAACGCAAGCTGGCGACAATCTTCAACTTATTCTTCTTAGCACTGTTAAGGTTTATAATTATGCACCCTCAGAAATGACTTTCAAAAGTTTGAGAGGAGTCTAAGAACAACATGTGTAAAAGACATTGGTACACGCATCGGCCATCACTGCTCCAGGGTAGCGCCAAATTTGCGTGGCGCCTTGAAAGGCACCAACTCATCTGGCACTATCCTTGAGGCGTGTCTTCACTGTGAACATACCAGAACAAGTGACTTTAAAATCCGCGACACTGGTTGACAAACCAGACGTGGTCGCTATCATCTGGTGTTTGGAAGGTTAAACAAACAGGGGTCGGCTCGCTTCGGTGTTTCGCTGTCTGTCGCCAGTCCTCCTTCAAACATACCCTACTCCAACTCGACACTGAACACCCAGCCTATCTCTGTCTAATCTCGACTTAAGTGGACATTAGGCAAGCGGCGTAGATCCTTATGCGCCCCCGCGGATGCGGGGTCGCATGAGGATCTATGCCTCTTGCAGATGAGTGAATTCGTCGCAGGTCTAAACATACTTCAACTGGTACATCTATGTCCCCCCACCCTTATTGCCACCCGAAAAATTTCTCAGTGCTTCTCGCGTCTTTCTGTTTGTTCGACCGCATTTCAAGCGGATTAGTCATTTTGTGGCATGCGCCTATTAGAGACTGTCAATCGGCCACTTACTGACTTAGTTAATCAAGGATATTATAGCACAAACAAACGGTGTCAGCTAAGTTGACCCCATTGTGCATGCAGCCACCGGTACCAGAGGAGTTAAGTTTGGTTCTCACGCGCACGTCTTTTAAACGTATTATCCCGGATTAGCAATTTCTCTCTATCTCTCGCTCTCTAAGCAAATACAATTCGAGGGTCTTCTAGGTTAGAACAACCTTTGATGGGCTAAGTGAGGTCGTACTGACGGTACAAATATTGAGATGACGCGTGCAGCCGAGTAAAAAGCAAGGGCGCGGCCTTTAATGGGTACATATGGGCGCGCAGGTACTAGGCTATAGATTACTGGGGAAAATTGATCGGCCTGAAATACGTTAAAAAAAAATCATCAACAGGCGCTGGAAACGAGTCAGGATACAGATATGTCCTACTATTGGTCACTGACACATACCATGCATTCACACACATTCTTTCAGCAGCGTCAGCACCAACACTATCACCCCACATTACTAATATACCCGTTACTCATTGTGCGCTCTTTCGCCGCTATATCCAACCTGTTTTGAGCGACCATATTTTTTTTTTTTGCAGAAAAAAAAGCGGTCTGAAGAGACAGGTGATCTCTCCTGAGAAATTTCAGTGTCACCTGTCATGTAAGACCATCATTTAGGTGGCTACAGCCACAGTCACAGCTACAGCCACCTAAATGATGGTCTTTAACGACAGGTGATCTCTTATAAGGGCGGTCGCTCATTACAGATTCTGAGCTATTTTTGATAAACAAAGACACAAAAAGGGCATATATGTGCTGGTTTGTGAGTCTGGATGGTCCAAAATCACACACCGGCACACAAATAAAGACCACGTCGACAACCACTAGAGGGTTAATTACGACAGACACCTAAGCAAACCAAAATAACAATAACATCCCCCCCCCCTCCCCCAACAACAAACAAACAAACAAAAAATCTAATAATACGTCCTCTTGTCGCTAGAGACATTTCTACGTGTTAAGTCAATAAGCAAACCTGTGGAAATATGCACAACTATGACGCGCACCCCGACAATTGATTTTTTTCCTTCGGCTGTATTCAACAGGTGTCGGTTTTTGTGTGCTTTTCTTGAGCCCTATGTCCTACTTGTTTCTCTCTTGCGCTCTGTTCTACTTCTATATTCTCTGTCACCGTGACATTTTCCAGCGTTGCTCAACTTATAATACTGACTTGTTCACCTTTAGGAAAAGCGTCAATATAGACTACGCCGCCTTTGAAAGGTGGGTCAGCCTTGACTGTTAAAGGGTTATGCCAGATTAGCTTGGCGCCTTTCCAGGCGCCAAGTTCATCTGGCACTACCCTTGAACTGTCATGGCCAACATGGACTTATCATGAGCTAGCTATCTCTCACTGACGCCTGGATAAGTGTCGCGATGATTCCGGCAGGACGCCAGGCTGTTGTTATTCCGGCAATCATCGCGACAAACACCGCTACCGAAAGCCAAGGGGTTGCGACTCGGCGGAAATGCAATGACGCAAATCAGCCAAGAAAATCAGGAGTTAACGACCCGCAATGCCTCGTCAAGCCAGACAGAATTCCGGCTTCGGTATTCCTTTTATTTCCACAGCTCTTTCAGACGCAGCACGTGGCATCCGAATTGCTCTATTACAGACCTGACATTACCGCAGTGAGCGCCGAGCTAGGTCGAAAGTTCCGGATTTAGGGTTTGTCGTCTGTCGTCGACGTTATAAGTTTAGGCGACAGATCGACCACAGGCGACCTAAATGACGGACTTGAATGGCTGGTGATCTCTCAAAACGTGTTCTGCTGAAACGTCTCATGATCACTACGTGCTGGTCAGCCTGGATTTCAGACCTTGCGGCATCTACGGCATAAGACAGGGAGATGAAACCTAAATGCACACACAGACGACACTATATCTATAAATATTATAAGCAGTCGGAGGCACAGATGCGGACCGATGACACAGACGGATTGGGGTCATGTGGCTGGTTTTCCATCTTGAGACTGTACCCCGCCCCCCTCCACCTCCAAAAAAACATACAAAAAAACAAGAAAGGCAAAGCCATTATGGCTCACGAGCATGACCGATTTACATATGTGTGACCTTTATGACAAGGGTTGGCTTCTGCAGCGGCAAAATCCATGTTTTCTGAAAATGTAAGCTTTTTTCACACATCTGTCAACCCCCCCCCCCCCCCCGTGACCCTTGACCTTTGTGATGATAGAGTAAATTAGTATGCATAGGAAGGTCTTATCATCTATCTTTGTACCAAATTTGTTTGAAAAATTTACAAAAATTTGGGAATACCTACAATTTTATAAAAAAAAATCAGCATTTTACACATTTGCCAGCCTCTTGTGACCCTTGACCTTTCCAAGGGGTCATCCAAATTAGTATGCATAGATAGGTCTTACCATCAGGTATCTCTGTACCAAATTGGGGTTTGAAGTTGTGAATAGCATTTGAGAAAAAGCATCTTTTGTCAAAATATGGCTATTTTAGACCTATTTCCGGAGCTCTCGTGACCCTTGACCTTTTCAAGGGAACAACCAAATTAGTGTGCATAGAAAGGTCTTCCCATCAGGTATCTCTGTAGCAAGTTTGGGTTTAAAGTTGTGAATAATATTTGAGAAAAAACATATTTTGTCCAAATCTGGCTATTTTGGACCTATTTCCTGAGCCCTTGTGACCCTTGACCTTTCTGAGGGGTCATCCAAATTAGTATGCATAGATAGGTCTTACCATCAGGTATCTCTGTACCAAGATTGGGTTTGAAGTTGTGAATAGTATTTGAGAAAAAATAATTTATGTCAAAATATAGCTATTTTTGACCTATTTCCTGACCCCTTGTCACCTTAACCTTTGTGAGTTTGAGGAATGTGGCTTGAATAGTCTCGAGAAAATGTCAACGTTAAAGTTTACCAAGGACGACGGCCGACGGCGGACGGACGACCACTGGCCCAAAACATACTCACTTTTGCTTCGCACGTGAGCCAAAAAAAAAAAAAAGGAAGAAAAAAAAAAAGACAACTTCACAAGCCTTGCCATTAACACATTCGATTACTCGACATTAACCCCTTCACTGCCGGGGGCTACGCGAACGCTACCCATCTGCAAGAGACGTAAATCCTCGTGAGCCTGCGCATTCCGCATGAGGATTTATGTCTCTTGTTAGTCCTGTGTTCCTATGTTTAGTCCCATTTCATTGGTGTTCTTGACGCAAATGTCGGTCAGTGTGCAGTGGTTTCAGACGCGAAATCCGCGCCCACTGGCAGTCAAGGGTTTAAAGACGCGCATCCTTATACAGCCCGTCTCGAATGTGATCCTCCGGATCTTAGCCTTTACGTCTACTCATCCAGTCTACCTTTGCTCGAGGCAACCAGTCCATTCAACTCACTCGAGACGCGCTGCATTCGGATACGCGGCATAAGCCGCGCATACGAATGCTGTATGCAACATGTCTCGAATGCGTTAAATGAACATCTGCCAGAGGCGGCCGCATGGGTTCTCATCGGCTCAGGGGAACGTATGCATTTTGCTGTGAGGGAACTCACTCCAGTAACTTCCATCTGTGCCCGTAAGGTGGAGAAAGTGCTGGTGGCTCAACTCGCATGACCTGGTCGGCACAATTATCGATTGACTGGGGCTGGCAACACGGTTAGTGTGCACATTCACTCTTCACGCCATGCCCGCGTTTTCTGCTGCTGCCGGTGGTAGAAGTCTACACACACTTTCTCTCCTCAGTCGTACACCCAACACAGCCTCAAGTTAACCAGACCTACAGAGAAACTGGGACTCATTACGGGCAGCAAAAGGAGTAGATACTCATGTGTGTGTGCGTGTGTGTGTGTGTGTGTGTGTGTGTGCGTGTGTGTGTGTGTGTGTGTGTGTGTGTGTGCGTGTGTGTGTGTGTGTGTGTGTGTGCGTGTGTGTGTGTGTGTGTGTGTGTGTGTGCGTGCGTGTGTGTGTGTGTGTGTGTGTGTGTGTGTGTGTGTGTGTGTGTGCGTGCGCGCGCGTGCGTGCGTGCGTGTGCGTGCGTGCGTGCGCGTGCGTGCGTGTGCGTGCGTGCGTCAATGATTATTTTGATGACACCAGCCTCACAGAGCGGCCTTGAACAAACAAAAAATCGCCGATATACAAGGAAAACCTCTGGTAAAAAAAAGGAAAAAAAAACAACAACCAGACAACGTGAGGAAGAAAACAGACATGACATTTTTCTCCCCCTCTCCTTAGACGTGCACTTAAACCCCGGTTCATCACCTCAGTCTGAAGACGAAAATGGGAGTAATAAACGGCAGCAAGAGGCACAGATTCTCATGAGCCCCTGCGACAGCAGGGGCTCATGAGAATCTTTGTCTCAAGACGAATGGATTTGGTCTGAGAAAACTACTGACTACTGCTTCCGACTTTGATTTGCATTTTTTCAGTCCTTCCCTGCCACCTTAGCACCTCTCCCACGAACGCAGGCCCGTCTAGCTGTGGCACAGATCACCACTATAACCGATCTTATTTCATCTATACGACGGGCATGTGCATGTTTTCTCATTTAACCCTGTGTTCTCCCAGGTCGTACCAAGTGTTCGTTGGAGCATATAACTGACATAACAGGAAAGCTAGAAAGCGGCTCTGTTGGTGTCTTTCCAACTGACAGTCAGGTCGAGTTTTACAGGCACTTCATCAAATCACGACTGTGGCTGCGCGAGTGTTTATTGCTGAGTGACGTTATTTTCCAGAAATCCGGACACACACACACACACACACACACACACACACACACACACACACACACACACACACACACACACACACACACACACAAAAGTGACTGCCGAGCGTGTAAAACGCAGAGAAATCCCAACGATGAAACAAACACGCCTAGAATGGTAAATTACAACAGTGTTGTAATTATGACGATACTTTATTTGACAACGGTAAAAGTTATGACAGAAAGCAATCGCGAATTTGCAAACTTGCCGTTGCTATAAACTAGCCTTTTAAAATTATCCTTTTTAAGCGTTTTTCTTTTGCTGGGATTTTTTTCTCTCAAAAAACAAAACAAACACACACACACACACACACAAAAAACCAACAACAACAAAACAACACGCCCGTATGAAATACCCTGAACATAAAAGACGGTTTGCCAATGAGACCGGTACAAGACTTGCGCTATCACGGTATCTGTCGAAACCTGCACGTACACGACTGAAAGCTTGTCAGCTTGTAGGGAGGGTTGGACCCCACCGAAACCTGGATGAAAACAGTTTCTTGGAGCATGCACAACTCTTCTGTCTTTATTGCACTAGAATGACGTAAACGCCAGCGCCGCAACAAACGCGCCAGAAATAAACCGTAAGCGATGAGACAGAGAAACTGCTGTGACATGAAAATATACAGCATCTCGGCTGCGGTGAAGGCATCGTGTCTTATAAGAACACAATGAGACGCAACAAGTCGCTTCCAAATGGTTGTATCACCGTTTGCATTAATTAAACACTATGGGCGCCGAGGTCGAAATCCCACACTAGGGGTTTGTGAACTACATTACAATCTAGACGACTGATCGGCCGTGGTAGTTCAAGGATGGTGCCAGAACAGCTTGGCGCCTTCAGGCGCCAAGCTCTTCTGGCACCATCCTTGAACTATCATGGTCAATCCGTGCCTTGCTGACGCGTGTATGTGGAATGAATGGGTTAGGCTGTTCCGGCACCATCCTACCATGGTCGATCCGTGCCCTGCTGACGTGCGTGTTGGGGCTGAATGTGTTAAGCTGCTCTGGCACCATCCTTGAACGATCACGGTCGACCCATTGTCTTGTTGAAGCTGTATTGGGGCTGCGCGGGTTAAGCAAGAAATTCCGCCGCAGTCAAAGGCTGAATCGATATATATGCAGTACGGCCCGATGTCAGGAAACTGAATGTCAGAGAGATCGCCTTTCGTGAAAAATAATCCAGCATCTAGTTTACTTTCAGACTGCCGAGGGAGGTGGATCGACAACGCCGGTTAGGTCACGGAGAGAGCTGCCACGTACAGAATAAAAGGCAGCAAGTTCATTTATGAGAAAAGCGCGATTTTCATTGTATTACAATGAGAATGTCGCTTTTTACAAAATGGACTTCCTGTCTTTTGCCTTCATAAATGCTGGACTGTAATTCTGGCTCACATACAGACACGCACACACATGTTGTTTAACTTGTTGCGCCAAGCCGAACCGAACCTGGCATTAACCCGTGAGTTATCGAGGATATGATAAAAAAAAATTAAAAGAAAACTTTACCAAAAAAAAAAAAAAAGAAGAAGAAAAGAAAAGAAAAACTGCTCCCTTTGAAAGATAATGCCATTTGAGCTATCGTGGTTGATCCACCTTTTGCGACATGTACGTAATGGTGAGTAAGCAGTTTCAGTGAGCGACATTTTACACTTGTGGACACGTAACAGACAACCACTATGGCAACAGATTTAATTTTAGTTTACGAAAAAAGTCCGCGCGCACTACTTTCTCCATGGATCACGTCAACGTCCAATACCGTCTACAGCAGTCCCAGGAGTACAGCGGATGCACATGACCTACACGATTTCCTACGTCTTCAATGTATTCTGTATGTTGATGATAAGCTCCCAGACAAGACTGAGGCAAAGACACGATTGACAAAACTCTACAAGAGGCATATATCTTCATGAGCCTCGCCTGCGGGGCTCTGAAGAGCCATGTCTCTTTCAGACTGATCGTACTTGACTATGGTACAACAATCTCATAATGTAACTCAGTTGTGACTGAAAACCTCGCCTTCAAGCCGAAGACGTAAATCAGTGCAAACAAAGCCCGCAAAAGGCACCGTGCTCATGAGCCCCCGCGGCCATGAGGATCTATGTCTCTTTCTGACGGACAGATCCATTAGTTCGCTGAAGAGGTGATATAGATACACGCAGAAATCGCTGCCATCTCGACTGGGAACAGACTGATTGTGCCAGCGACGACTTGTCTCGACATCTCGCACATCCGTTCACGACAAGCGCGCATCTGTTCTCTCCCCTTATATTTCTCTCGCTGGCACGATAGGGTGGCTATTTCCATTCAGGCGGCTTTGATTCCGCACAGGATGCGAAATAGCGTCAGAAGTAGGAATAGCGCAGGGTAGTGCCTGATACGCGAGAAATATGTAGTGCTTAGCTAACTACTTTCACCAAAGGTCGAAATCCCACAAACTTGCGAGGTCTGCATACCTGACCATGATAGTTCAAGGGTTGGGCCAGAAGAGCTTGGCGCCTACAGGCGCCAAGCTCTTCTGGCCCCACCCTTGAACTATCATCGTCGATCAGTCTCGTTTCGTATCAAGACTGAGTGAATGGGTTAATCTGTCTGTCTGACACAAGGCAGGCGGGACATCGGAACTGTCATCTAAATTTGTATACAGACGTTTGAGCGCCGGCGGTAGCCATCACAATTATTATTCACACGCATTGGAGGTGGTTTGGGTTCAGTTAGGCACGACGATAGGAAATACCGCCAGTAAAACGTTCTGCGATTATTCGATGTAGGTTTTTTTGGTACTAAATAATTATATCCTAAATTAATTTAAATTACATTTACAATTATGTGGTAAACTTTTCTCAAGTACGGTTTCGCTGCCAATATTCGTTCTACAGCGTCCGTTTGTTAGAATAACACCCATCACAGAACTCTACAGTTCCTTCGCCGACCTATTCAACATCAAAAAAGCATACTGAGATACTCATAAGCCCCTGCAACCACAGCGGTCAATGAGAAGTGATGCCTATTGACTGCAGAGTTCAAGCCCGCTTCCTGTCTCAGAGCGACGGAATCATTGCGGGTAAATTCTACTGTCTGAACGAGCAATACAAAATGGTGGCACTGAGGCGTGAGAAATGTGTCGTGATGTGCGATATGGAGCAACAGACAGGTGCACAAAAGTGTACCACACATCAAACGGTCCGCGTGGAGCCACTGGTGTCCAGTGAGTGACATACCTGCGCGATTACCTGCCCAACTGCAAGAGGTACAGATCCACATGAGCCCAAGCAGTTGCGGGGGCTCATGAGGATCTGTGCCTATTGCTGACACCACTTTGAATCCATGTTTCTGGGAAAGTAGGCATATTTTGGTGTTGAAATAACAACGAATGCAGAAACACAATCTGCGTCAACTGCCACTGAACGGGTTAAACGCACGTGCAAAAACAATAACGATTGGTCAAAAGAAGGAAAATGTTCAGTGATGACAAGAATGATGTGACAAGGAACCACACAGGCACGATTTGCTGCAAAATATGAGATAATCTGAGGCTCAACCTTTTTTTACTGCCAGCAATGGCGTCACTAAAACCACCACAAACTCCGCGCCGGACAACCTCGTCTGCCTGAGGCAAAGGGGTATGAAAAGCCCTGCAAGAGCACCCGCATATCCAGGGGCTCACGAGGAGCCAAGCAACTTGCATGTGGTTGTCGCTCGTTTTCGTTTCAGCATTGATGGGGTCAAAGAATGGCTGGAATGTCATTCCCATAACATGTACTTATTTTCCAGCTGAGACAGGCCTTTCGCCAGACAATGCTGGACACGGATCAGTGACGACAACTGTCAGCATGCCGGGCGCCCTCCCCCCCCCCCCCACCCCCCCGGACATAAGAGATTAGAATTGATCCCAAAATACAAAATATGTCTCGACCACACGGATACACATGAACTGGCCGCTAAAAAGTATCTACGATGATGAATCACCGTGAAAAGCAGAACTCTCTCTCTCTCTCGTGTCCCTCTCTCGTGTGTGTGTGTGTGTGTGTGTGTGTGTGTGTGTGTGTGTGTGTGTGTGTGTGTGTGTGTGTGTGTGTGTGTGTGTGTGTGTGTGTGTGTGTGTGTGTGAATATCCTCAGGAGCAAAAGAAAGCGACATTTTTGGAATCAGCGGGAACACTAAAGTGTTTCCGACGATTCCAAAAATGTCGCATTTCTTTTGCTCCTCAGTGTAGATTAGTGCATCTTTCAGTGTCAGAGAGAGAGAGAGAGAGAGAGAGAGAGAGATCCATCCAATGAAGTACAGGTGTGGTCTGAAGATGACCAGTACAACATACCGTACCAACAAGACCCTAGCACTGCCTATCCATAAACTTGATAAAGGATTGCTGTAGTAACTAACTGTGTGGACAAGTGTGAGTCTACAAAGCTAATCAGCATGACAAACGACAAGAAAATACCATTGTAATCTCATATTATTTTTTCTTGCCCTGCAAACCGTGGGCAGGCATCGATCTACCTTCCACGAGTGACCTGCATCAGTTGAAACGATTGTTTGCCAGAAGTCATTTGGCTGTAGATAAAAGTGAAATGGATAAGCTATGGGCGCGTCTAATTAGCCTACAAAAGTGAAAGAGACGGAAGGGTGCGCGCCCAACAAATCCGAGGTCGAAACACACAAGGTTACCTCATCAGACGCCCGAGCCAATAGAACTCAGACCGCTTACCTCATCAAAGCCTGAGAAATAAGTACATGTCAGTAGGCACAAGGCCCTCGGGTCATCGTTGGCCGCAGCTGGCCCGCGCACAGCTGCGGCCAACGTCGGCCCGAGGACCTTGTGCTTGGCGGGGCATTCCTCCTATTTACATCATCAAAAGCCAGGCTGAGCAAACAGTGTCCAACTCCCTCCTTACCTGCATGTCTGGCTGACGGGGCTGTAGGCTGGTGCACCGGTAGAGGTAGGTGTCCTCCAGATGTTTGAAAAAGTGGGATATATTAAATGATCGAGTGGGGCGCGCCACTGCACAACGCCGCCTCACAAGAAGCTGAATCCGTAGTCTGACTATACAAGTTCCAGATAATTATGTCCTGAGCGCGACAGACTGACGGCCTTGATTTTCAGTTTTAACGTTGGTTCCTGGTTTCGCAAAAAGGTGAGGACGACAGGGCACCGAGTCCTGTCGGTGACCACCGTCGTGTAGAATGGACACGTGTCTAACAGGTAGATCACACGAAGGACCTCGGAGGGTGTAACCGCAGTCTCTTTGCTACGTGACGAAATTCGCTCCACCCTGACTCAGTGGGCTTGCCACATCCATCCGACTGCAAGAAGCATAGATTCTCATGAGCGACAGCAGGGCCTCATGAGAATCTATGCGTCTTGCTGGTAGACGGTGCCATCATTTACTCAGTTCCCACTATACTGACGAAGGAAGAATTGAGATTACATATCCACGTGTGACGCTTACAGTGAGAGCGTCTGTGACCAATACAAACTGGGTAGACAGCTCATTCCATCTGCAAGGGATAGATTCTAAAACGACCCTGCAGACGAGGGGACTCATGAGAATATACGCCTCTTGCTGATCAAGACTGTCCCACAAACTAAGGGCCTTATTCTAAGTTCTGCGAACGACTGCTGAAAACCGTCACCTGCCCGATGGAATGCAAACTGCGGTACAGATGTTGCAGTCTCTGACAACGCAAACCAACAGAAGAATGTCTTGTCAAGTGTGCTAATCTGTTATTCTCAGCCTTTAGGCCTGCAACCGTAAGGTCCAAAACCACAGACCTGCAAGCAAATGTCGCAGGCCTCTTACGGGAGTGTTGAAATTCCTTCGATTTGAGACCTTGCACCATTTCTGTTTGGATATGTATGAGACTATTAACGCTTTGACTGTCGGTACCGCTCTTTGTCGAGGTGATCCTGCTTTTCAAGTAGTATAATTAAAGTAAACCTCTTCAGTTCTCCTAATGTGTGTGGAGGAGGGAGGAGGAGGAGGAGTAGGAGGGACGGGTTGGGGGGGGGGGGAGGGGTGGGAGGCATTTAAAAGCGCGACTGTTGAAAATGTTATAGTACGTCGAGTCTGGAATGTGGGTATCACTGCCACCCGGACGATTTTCTCCACAGCAGTAAGTAATGGTGACCTGCAAGAGGCAGACTCTTATAACCACTGCGGCTGCTAATGTAGTAATGAGAATCTGTGCTTCTTGTGGTGGAACAGGGCTGGATAATGGAACACGGGTGTTGGTGAATAGGTGCAAGGCACTGCATCATGTGGGTAAAAAAAAAAAAAAAGGAGAAAAAAAAAAAAGAAAAGAAAGAAAGGGAGTGGGGCCCAGTGATAAAGTGAACACTTATACTAATTCAAACGCCAGTAGTGCATAACACACACACACACACACACACACACACACACACACACACACACACACACACACATACTCTCTCTCTCTCTCGTTAGCCCTTTCTCTCTCTCTCTCTCCACCCCACAAACAAAATACAAATAATAGAACTTCAACGCGGCACGTTTTATAAAAATAAATAAATTGAATGTCACACTTGATACTCCCACTGGACAGGATGTAAGCTCTTCATAACTCGGGCCGCAACTCAAGTCGGTGTGTGTGTATACAGATCAAAAAGGAATTAGTTATTTTGACATCCAGTCATGTCCATACAGACCTCGCACAAGGAGCAATAAATGCGAGACACGCGCCAGATGAAATCAGATTACAGGATGTTGCCACTGCCAGACCGGAGGTCGAAACTTCATTGCTACTGATTCGAGACGGGGCGCATTCGGATAATATATGGGTTTTTTCTTTTTTTTTTTTTTGGTTTTTTTTTGGTAGCTTTGTGACTCAAAGACACGACATGAAAATCTACCGATAAAAAACAAACAAACGTGACCTGCGTCAAGAACCTGAGGATCAAACACGGTAAGCTACTTCAAAAGCCAGCGATCATCATTTCTGCTGCCCCAAAAGAGGGATCAAACGCTGTTTTATCTCTGATGTAATTATAAGAGCCCACTAAACACACCTGGCCCACTCGTCAGTCCGTAGCAAATCAAACACAACATATGGGCTCATTTGCACGAGTGAGCTCAAATTCTGCGCAAGCCACTACGCAAGGCGTTCCGCTGTAGCGCCGAAGCGCCTTGTGTAATGGCTTGCTCAGGATTCAAGCTGGCTCATGAGACTGAGCCCTGCAAATTAACCGAGAAGACTCTGCACTCTGGGCTTAAATCGTTATACATGTGGGCTACGCAAATTTAACATATAGGATTGGCTTGCGCAGGATTGAAGCTGGTTCATGCGGCTGAGCCCTGCAATTCAACCAAGAGGAGTCTGAACTTAAGGCTTAAATCTTTTTCATGCGGGCTACGCATATTTAACATGCAGGATAGGTTTATTATCCTCACGGAAACAAAAACGTCTGGAGATGTAAATGGGAGCTGGCACCGAGAGGCTTAGGCCTACATTTTCACAAGCTCCCGCCCGCAGAGCCTGCCGAATGCACGCACTCGCAACAGGTAAACTTCTGAGCATCTCACATCATAAGCCGTTTCAAAATAATGCCACGGGGACCTTGGGATGTAGCAGGGACCCGAGGAGGCCAGCTAATCAAGCAAACGGAAAGACTGGCGCGCGAACGAAGACAATCCGGCACCGAAAGGTTACGCATCTGCAAGAGGCATAGATCCTCATGAGCCCTTGCATCGCGGGGGCTCATGAGGATCTATGCCTCTTGCCGATCGTGTTTTACGCCATAATTAAAAATGGAGCAAGTCACGAAGCGTCGACCGCAGGAGGGAGCGAGTTCGGCATGAGCTCCCCCCCTGGAAGGTTGGACAAGTTCCAGACGAAACAGAAAGCAGGTGTCGAGCCCTGACCTCACCGCTGTCTCAGTGCACAAACTGTAGTGCCAGCGCAGTCTATTCCATCCATCTTGCAGGCCGCAAAGACCATCAGTTGCATGAGTGTGCTTAGTCCTGCGCTAGCCACTAAGCAGGGTGCTCCGCCGTAGTGGAGCACCTTGCTTAGTGGCTAGCGCAGGACTAAGACCACTTATGCAGCTGGCCCCTGAAGCCTTTTACACACATAAAGCAGCGGTAACACTGATGGACCTCTGCACCCTGTTGGCAACGCTCCACCCCATTTATGTCTGTACCTTAGACCGGTGAAGTCAATCTCCGAACGACAGTACTGTCGGGCCAATCGATTCTGCCAACTTCACTAGACCCGCAGACAGTTGAGTATCTATGCTGGATCATTAAAATGCCGCACACATCCTCAAGGGACCACGCATCTTATCATACGGTCCGTATGAGCCCATGTAGATCTGAGCCTCTTGCTGGTACGGCTCTGCATCGTATCGTCGTAAACATTGTGGACCTCGGGAACATTAACTGTCTTCCAGTGTGTTGCGATGGTTCTTACTTACGCCTGTCACCCCTACCCGGGTATAGGCCGTCGACGAGAGACCTCCAGCAACTCCTGTCCTGTGCTTCTCCTTCGATTCTACTCCAGGTGGTTCCCAATGTCAGCTTGGAGGTCTCGACGCCAGGAGTTTCTCGGCCTACCTCTTTTCCTCTTTCCCTGGGGGTTCCATGACAATGCCTGCCTAGTGATACTGAAAGCTGGCTTTCTCCGGCTGTGACCGATCCATCCCCATCTTCTTCGCCCAATTTCATTCTCTGCTGTTATCTGCTCTGTTCTGTCCCAGAGTCTGAAATTGCTGATGTTCTCTGGCCAGTTGATTTTCATTTGCGATGGTTCGCCTACCTGTAAGCAGCCGCCACCCCTCTCTTTCCCAACTGCAGTTTCCCTCGATTTCTTCCCATCAACAGTTGCAGATTTCAACCCAGATAACTACAGTGCAACTTGTTCTGAGCGACCACCGTTGAGAGAGCTCACCTGTCCTTCAAGATCATTTTAAACCAAGATGATGGTTTTTGAACCCTTTCAGCCCCAAGGTCCCATTTCTCAAATTTTGGAGGTGTTGTCTAAGCTAAGCTAATCTGGCACTACCCTTGAATTATCATGGTCAAGCCACCTCCTGCTGTGGGGATCCGGGGCTAAAAGGGTTAATAACAGCTGACACGTACTGCCCTTCAAGACTTCTTTAGAAAGTACCTGTTTCCTTGGGGACGTTTTGTTTTCCTCTTGCAAACAAGGTGGTTTCTCAAAACAGGTTCTGCGAATGTAATAGAGAAACAATGTCTGCCGCCAAAATCTCTGCCAACAAGAGGCACCGATTCTTATGAGCCCCTGCGACTGCATGGGCTCATGTGAATCTATGCCTCTTGCACGCGGGGACTGACTACAACCTTCACCTGAAACAACGATAACCCGTTCGTTCGCCACTAGGTGGATACAGTTGCAGGAAAACACGCCGGTGGGCCGCCTCCTGGCAAAAAACAAACTAGACACGTCTCTCTAACCTGCAAGATTGAATCGGGTTCGGGTTGCACTCTGCCGTAATGCGGAACAGCAGTCATCTAAAGCGGTTGGGAGGGGAAAAAAACCCACCAAAAAACAGAAACATCACGTGGCTAATCAAGGCCCCTCTCGTAACAACTTTAGGGAGGCGTCCGCGAAGACTGTACACCAGCTGCGTGAGACGGATCAACCAAGACAGCTCAAGGGTAGTGCCGGATTAACGTGGCGCCTGGAACGGAATAATGACTTTCTCGCAACTAAAGATGCCGTCTACACATACCATGGGGGTGGGGGTGGGGGGGGGGGGGGTGGATCGGCCGTGAGATCGGCCGTGATAATTCAAGGGTAGTGGCAGAATCGTTTGGCGCCTGGGAAGACGCCAAGCGAATCTGGCACCACCCTTGAACTATCACTACCATCCATTCCCCGCTTGCTGCGTATGGGTGAAGGCGTTGAAGACTACGGACAGCTTGCAATAACACGCGTTGACTGCATGTTTTTATAAGAGGGGCAGGTCAGCGGGTCTAAAACGGATGATATAAAAATAGTGAAGTTTGCCGTAATTGACGATCTTCTGAAGCTAACAACGTAAAAATGTTTTGCTGTGGCACCTACGCAAACCCATTTTCCCTCCAACCCCTTGACTTCGCCTTCAATCACAGTCTTCAACTTATTTAACGAGAAATTTGCTGTTGTTTTTCCCATGCCACCGTGTCAGTGCAGCTGCTGGGAGCACAACAAATATTCGACTTGTACAGCGGCTGTCGCTTCCTTTCATTATATGCCACGACTGAATGAAACTAAACTGCGCCCACAACCGACAATGCTGATGATGTTTCCTCTGTGACCATTTATGAATCTGTTAACCCATTTAGCCCCGAGTCCCTGCAGCAGGATATAGATTGACCATGATAATCCATCCACCTGAAACACTCTCCCACTCTCTCTCCGTCAGAAACCCTCTCCCTCCTCCTTCCAGTCCGCCCTCAAAACTCACCTCTTTCAACAGTTCTAGCACTCTAAAGCCACCACACTCCCCACCCCCAGCTGTCTGTCGTAACGTATTTGTGGTATATGTGTCATTGTTAAAAGCGTGCACATGCGTGCGTGAGTTGTGAGTCCGCGCTTAGAGTTATAATTATTATAAGATAAGCGCATTATAAATACCGTAATTATTATTATTATTATTATTTAAGGGTAGTGCCAGATTAGCTTGGCGCCTGAAAACCACCTCCTGCAACAAGTACAAAGTCGTTCAGTAACACAACCAAAATTAGGGAAAAGCACCCGTGGGGCTAAAAGAGTTAACAAGAATCAGATCGACCGTGTCTGTTCAATGGTGGTGCCTGAGCAGCATGGCGCCTGCAGGCGCCAAGCTACTCTGGCACCACCCTTGAACTATCACGGTCGATCCGTCTGACGCGGTGTGTCACGGCTGACTGGGTTAACCTTTGTCATTCGGAATACACCAGTGTGTGAAATAAGTTTGACTAAAATAGTTCAAGGGTAGTGCCAAAATAGCTTGGCGCCTCTAGGCGCCAAGCTATTCTGGCACCCCCCTTGAACTAAAGCCATTGGTCTATATCCTTATCTCGTGTAAGTACTATAATGTAGCTTGCATAATTATGGCAGTGTACAAATTTGAAGCTTTTAGCCACAGTATGACATGGGTTAACGGAAAGTTTGTTCTTTTTAAAGAGAGCAAAATTAGCTGCTGTGACTGTGCGGCTGGTACTTTTGAAACCTTAGACATTTCAGGGTGCTGTTATCTGCATACTGTCGGCAATGAGCCTCCCCTATTGTGCAGAAATTGGCACATCATCGGCCCGGCTCCGTGCCCGCTGTGGGTAAGAAATTACCTGGCCGTAATAATCAGCCCCATCTCAGGCAGACAGAACCCTGAAGCTTCACTCTAATCCTCCTAACCCCCCCCCCCCCGCCCCCCCCCCACACACCCTACAGATACAGGGGCGGAATCGTTACCTCCCGGGTGGGGAGGGGTGTCCGACTTTTCGTTTGGGACATTTAACCCCTTCCCTGTCGCTGTACGTACATGTTTATTTCTGAAATCTTGGTACATTCAATCAACGACCAAAAGCCAACACCATGCAAGCAACATGGGTATAAACTGGTTTCAGCAAAAGGCATGATTCTCATGAGCCCCCGCCGTCGCGAGGGCTCATGAGGGTCTACGCCTCTTGCATTTGCATTGGATCGCGTTCACTTTTTTTCGAAGTGAAGGGGTTAACCTCAGACAGAAGGCGTCCAGAAGCCAAGCCTTGTTTTCAACTGCCCGAGGAATCAAAAGGCGAAACGAGGAGGGCAATCACCGTTGGCAATATTTTTTTTATTTTTTATTTTTATTTTTTTTTAAACGGAAAGGGGGTGTTTAGCAATCAGCTCACGTCAACTAAATCACGAACATGCCGCTTTTGCACTTTCTTAACGTCATGTTTTGGGCACATGATTTGAGACCCAACATCCTATCCTAATACTAGTAATAGCGCCATGTACCGTTCTGTTCAGCAAACAGCCTTATCTCGCGTCGTACTTCAACCGGTTTTGCACTCAATTAACTACACGTGGGCTGGTCTGTGATTTCGGACCTTACGGCTCTCGGCCGTACGTTCCAAAATCACAGGACGGCACACACTTGTTTAGCAAGTCGGCCACAGTGAGCCACAATATATTTCGACAACAAATTCAGTATAATTATGTGGTATTTTTAAACCCTTCTGCTGTCGGTAGCGCTTTTTGTCGAGGAATCACCTCGACTAAAAGCGCTAAAGAAGATGCTATCCAAGGATTATTTTTGCCCACAGATTATTACATCGAAGCACTTAGACTCAGGGTGATTCTAGTCCTGTGAACGCGTCCTCGCGTGGCTAACTCGGCGAGTGGGCGAGAAGCAAAATAACAACAAATACATGAGTGGGACCACACGCACAAATGTGCAAATTGCATGACTAAAATAAAAAATAAAAAAACAACAACATAAAAACAATGCTCCTTAATTAATAACAAAAAACACCCGACTCATTCATGCATAAGCTCTGCCTGAGCAATACAAGAACAAGTAATAAAGTACATATTAACCCATTCAGCCATGACGCACTACAGCGGGAGATGGGTCGACCATGATAATTCAAGGGAAGTGCCAGATTAGCTTGGCGCCTTGTCGGCGCCAGGCTAATCTGGCACTGCCCTTGAATTATCATGGTCGATCCATCTCCTGCAACGGGTGCATAGTCATTAGATGACGTCTCCAAAATTTGGGAAATACGGCCGTCGGAATGAATTTTTTTTTGTTCATGATCTGACATCAGCGCTGAGTCAGCTATCAAGTGTACCAGAAATATGTGCGCACCGCTGTCGGTCATACACGCCCGTCACCGACATCCTGGCGGCCTACTACAGCGGGACTGAGACAGATCATGGTAGTTCAAGAGTAGCGCACGATTAGGTGGTCCCTGGTTACTCATACACATCCGACACCGACAGGCTACAGATCGACCATGATAGTTCAAGGGTTGCGCCAGATTAGCTTGGCGCCTGCGAGGCGGCAAGCTAATCTGGCGCTACCCTCGAACTACCAATTGACCATCCATCTCCCACAATCGGCGCCTGGCTTGAAAGGATTAAACCTACTCCCAACACTAACATGGCCTCTAATGGCAAAGGTAATGAACTTCAAAAACATCATTGTTTTCTCACCGACAGGCTTCTAAATCGCAGACACCTGTGGATCAAAAACATTACTCCCAGCGGCACAGATCCTGACGAGCTCCTGCAGTCTATGGGCGTCTATGCCTCTAACCTATCCTTATCATATCTGTATTCCTCTAGAAGAAGAGGTGGTGCGGCAGCTGACGGCAGAGAGAGAGAGAGGGGAGAGAGAGAGAGAGAGAGAGAGAGAGGCGGAGTTACAATGCAACATAGTATTTCAATTAACTCCTTTCAGCGTACACAATGCATCTCCTTAGTCATGCCGATCGACGTTGACTATATTTCACGCAAGCCCCGAGACAACACGCATAATGCAAGCCATGTATCACGGGATTCTTCATTGCGTCATGTTGACTTAAGGGTACAAATGTATGTATTTGATGGCCTGATTACCTGCACCTACACGATGACGTTAGAGCGAGTGCATCTATTCAAATGTTCTCCTTGATGCAAAGACAGTATGTGCGGTTAATAGTTAAATATTGTAACAGACTTGAAACAACTATTTTCACTAAGTGCTGACACACTACCACGATATACATCGACTATGATAGTTCAAGGGTGGCGCCAAAATAGCTTGGCGCCTCTAGGCACCAAGCTATTCTGGCACTAACCTTGAACTATCATGTTCGATCTGACTTCTGAAACCGTGACTTCAAGTTAATGTAGTCTGTAGAGGACAACTCACAAAGTTGGGAATTCAGTCACAGACCTCAATGTGCTGAGATGCGCCTGCGCGTGTGCGTGCGTGCGTGCGTGTGTGTGTGTGTGTGTGTGTGTGTGTGTGTGTGTGTGTGTGTGTGTGTGTGTGTGTGTGTGTGTGTGCGTGCGTGCGTGCGTGCGTGCGTGTGCGTGCGTGCGTGCGTGTGCGTGCGTGTGCGTGCGTGCGTGTGTGTGTTTAGTGTGTCTAAGCAGGCCTGTAACGAAGGCCTAAGCGGCGTGACAACCAGTGCTTTAACTGCTTAACCTCCTATTTATCTCCCTTATTCCACACTTACTCCATAGGACAGTCTCACTTCTCATCAAGTACGGGTTATCTTTCGCTGCTCTTTAGCGTAGGAGAACGCTCACTGAGTTCCGGCTGCTGTTTCGACAATGGCGTCAGCATTAAAGGCTAGATCGGCAAAAGTATGTGGAGGTGGAAAACATTACTGTGTTATTTGCCATAACCACCGAGGAAAAATTATTGACGGAAGAGTTGTCAAGCTACATAGCTGTCCAGCAAACAAGCAACTTAAAAGAGCTTGGGAGCAGCGCTTACGTTTGATCCGACAAGATTATAACACGGTCAAATATCCACTTGTTTGCTCGGAACATTTTGTTGGAAAACGTGGACCTGTATTTGGTGATGATGTCCCATCTGTTTTCCCGAATCGAACTTTTAAACTCTCTACGGTTAGTAAATTATTTGAATTATTACTTGTGTTTTTATTTACTGAAGCTTTATTAGTCTTCTTTAATGAAGCTTTATTTATTAATCACACTTTGAGATTTCCTCTAGTCTATAGTATTAGTAGTACTAGTACTGTAGTAGTCCAGCAATGCCATCGCCCCGATGCAACAGGACAAAGAAGGTGTCACCCACACCACCACTTCATTTTCAAGAGTAGTGGCCAATCCGTAAAATAAGCAAAAATACTGTATGAATGAAAATTGACAGTAAATGTTTTAAACAACACATCTGTGGTGTTATTACTAATAATAATGACACTCAGTTGTAATTTTAGAAGTCTTATAACAAATAAATAATTAGTAATATTATATTATATAATATTGATTATGTTGGTGATGATGAGTTATTGATGAGTTCTAAAAGCAAAAAAACATCATAAGTGGAGAGGGGGGTATATAATCATAGAAAGAGGTATATGGTCAGCTGGGTAGGGTGGGAGGGGGGGTGTTCTGGGCAACAGGACTTCCTGGGTCCGACCCTGATGCCAACCAACCATCCCATAAGTTTATAGACGAAAACAAAAATGCACTATATTAAAACAAACACATTAACGTTTTATTGGTTTTTTTGCAGATATTACTAAATTTTACAAGAACAATACATGCAGATACACTTGAGTGGATAATTTTAAAGTGAACTGATCCCTGAGACTGAGAGCTAAAAAACCTAAAATGAGGACCCAACAAATGTCATTGTACTCTGTGCTAAAAGTGTCTGTGTATACATTTTTTATACATTTTTTTAAATCATATCATCTCATGTTACATCATTTTTAACTTCATACTCATTATTTGAAAGGAACTCTGACTATGACAATGAAATAGATGCTAGTAGTTAGCACTCAGCATTTTGTAAAAAAAAAAAAAAAATTAAATAATAATAAAGGGGACTGCTCGAAGTACGTTTGATAGCGCTACAAAAATGCATAGGTACTCAAGTAAACAGACATTGCTTTTTTTTATAAAGTTTATGAATTTTTTTTAAATATTAACAATTTCATGTACTTTATGCCATGTAGAATACTTTATTTATATAAGAAATCAGGGATAATTGATTTTACTTTTATTACAAAACTACTAACTCGCAGATCAAATTTTACACACACATATGACAATAATGTACTTTATAAACAGAGTCCAAAGCACAAGAAGCACATGCTGACAAATATGAAATATTTATAATATATCATATGGCAGTGGTCAGTGGAGTCAACTGTTTACTGACCTGCATCATTTCTTTCCACAGCATCATCGACAGCATCCTCACCATCTTTTCGCAGCAGAAATGTGCCTCTTGCTCTGCGTACTAATTCTTCTTTTTTTCCACTGACAAGTTGTCCATGTTTTCGAAGAAAATCTTTTAATTGTTTCACGTTCATGCGTTCTATGTCTGCTTCCATCTTGCCGGAACTCGGTGTAGCAAAGGGAGGATACTCGTGCTTAACTTCCTTATTACAAATGGGAAAGGGCTATACTTGCAGCAAGTGACAGCCCACAGTATGGAGTGCCATGGTCAGTAGACCTTGGTTTTACCTACAGCAAGCAATCGTACCTCTATTTTATACAGATTAGTTCGCCTGACCACTGTTCTGCTACTGCATCAGCCAAATCTCGGGGGCTAAAGCACATTAATAACGCTGAAATATACCCTTGCATTTTATTTTTACATCTCACAATATTTTTAATTCTCCATAAAATAATACTTGATTTCCAACGACGTTTTCACTACTGGCGGAATAATACTTGACTTTCAACGATGCTTTAAACCAGTATTCCACCACCGGAGGAATACTGGTTAAAAACATCGTTGAAAATCAAGCATTATTATTCCAAATCCTTTCCACTATTTCGCCCAAAAGCATCTCTAAATCTCGTCTCCCTCCCGAACAAAAATCGAAGAGCACGTGGGGGAGGGAAAGAGAGAGAAAGAGTGCAGAGTGACTGCGGGGAAAGTCTGCCGAGCCCTTCCATCCTCAAAGCTAAAGCCAGCCAGCTGTAGGAAGACAGATCGAGCAGAAAATCTCAAGGGCGGTGCTTGATAAGTAATCTCCTCAGCACCGAGATATTCAGGCTCAGACCGCGGCAGAACGATCGTTCAACCTTCCTTCTTTTTTGATCCATGCAGTTATACATAGGCGGCTGCAGACAATTTTAGAACGAGGAGTCGTTTTGGTCATGAAAAGATGCGGGTTATATAAGGGAGGGGGGGGGGGGCGAGGGGGGGGGGGGGGGAGGGGGGAGCGAGGGGGGGGGGGGGGGCGAGGGGGGGGGGGGGGCAGAGAGCACACAGGCTGCTATGGACGGAGACCAAAATCGATACGAGACGGCAACAGGGAAAGGAGACAATAGACAACCCCACGAGGGAAACTACACCCGAAAGAGGCACAGATCCTCATGAGAAGCTGCGACAACAGGGGCCCGGGGCCTCTTGCTGTCCAGACAGACGCATTGGCAAGTGTGTTTTCAGACCCATAACATCATCGGGGTTCGAGCCAAGAGCAGCGGCAACGAGAAGGAGAAAGAGTGAGAGCAGCGAAATATGTTGGCTAAGAGACGGTGCGACCAGCGAAGTCTCAATTCACTGCTTCCCCAGCTGTCGGCATCCCACTGCTGTACAAGTCACAGAATGGAGGGTATGGGATTTGGCCACCGCTATATAGCTTTCCCAATAAAAGTCCTGGCGATAAAAACGCTCTGATAACGCTAACAAGTTTTTCAATAAAAAGATACCGGGCTGGGTCACCGAGCTTGCTTACGGCAACCGGCCGCAAGTTCTAACGTGCTGCCGACAAAAACAACACGTTTTGGCTCAGCAAACCAATATTTTCGTCCACGGCGACTCTCACGCCAGCTTTTGCAGTAAATAAGCAGTTGGACAAAATACCCCGCTTAATACCATCAGCTTTCTTTATTCAAATAGTTCATTCAAGCGAACGCCCGTGTGCTGTGATTTTGGACCTTATGGCTGGCAGCCGTAAGGTCCCAAAACACGTCCAGCACACACTTTGCTTACAAAAACACGGCTTGTTTACAGCGCCCAGATATTGTAATGAAAATGGCGACGCAAAAAAACAAACAAACAAACAAACAAACAAAAAAACCAAACACTCTGCTTACCACAAGCCACCTTTTGCAATGAAAACACCGCCGGCAAACAATGTTTTCAATCTAATTCGTGCTACAGCTTTTGAACTGTTTTTACGTGACATCGGAATTGCCATTTGCCTGGCGAATATCAAACCAGTATTTGAATAACCAAGAATATATAATTGTTACTCGATTTCCTGTTTACATTTTTCTTTTTCATTCTATAACGTGCACGGCCTCAATCAATCAATCAATCAATCAATCAATCAATCAATCAATCAATCAATCAATCAATCAATCAATCAATCAATCAATCAATCAATCAATCAATCAATCAATCAATCAAAAACATGGTTTTGAAACCAATTTTGTATGCACAACAACCTAAGATTCCATCGTGCTTGGCATGACATTTGAAAAACAAAGTGTGGACCCCCCACCCGAGTGCGACACTTTCAAACGACAGGGTGTTTTTCATGTAAACCTTTGAGCTACACCTTGACGGCAAGAGAAGTATAGTCTCAAGAACCCAGAAAAGTCCATCCGCGAGAGGCGCAGATCCTCATGAGCCTCTGCGGTCGCAGGGGCTCATAAGGTTCTACGCCTCTAGCGGGCGGACTTTCCGAAGATAAGAGCCACCGATCTGAGAAAGATTGACAGGTCGGCCTTGACACGCGCTGACTACATTAATTTTACACACTGGAGGTAGAAATATGCGTGCACACCATAGAGCGTATACAAATATATACGCTCTATGGTGCACACGCACTAGCGCTGGGTTGGGCGGACCAGGAGGAAAATTTAACCACCGCGGATTATACTACCCAGTGCGGTTCACTTCGACGCTAGCAATCTATGGTTGCTAAGGACGTGGGTAGTTTGAAAGTGCTCTCATGTAATGGCGCTTGAGTTACGGTTCACAACCTCTCAGCCGAGGAGTGGCAGAGACGGCACAAGTCAAAGTCCATTTTTGCGAAAAGAGATTTGAAAAAAAATTGTATTCACAGGGTAGAAGGACCTACGTGTGGCTGAATATACAGGAAGGGAAACGAGGAAAACAGTGACGGGCCTCGTCCGCTTAAAGGTCCTGATAAAATCGAAGCGGCGCAGTACGACTGAACTGATCAGTGTTTTGGCCGTACGCTATACGAGATGCCCCTATCCCACCCCCGTCCCCCATAACCCGCCCCTTTGGGCCGTTCACTGTCACTCACACTAAACCCCGAATGAACCAAGCAACTAACCAAACAAACAATACAGCCGAATTACACGTACTGCACAATAATCTGTGACTTACATTTAATGTGAAAGTGGGTGTGCACTGCGACATCGTGAGGAAGTTAGCCGCACAGACCGGTATTATAATTATGAGCACAAATTTAACCCATTTAACCCCGAGTCCCTACAGCAGGAGATTGCTTGACCATGATAATTAAAGGGTAGTGCCAGATTAGCTTGGCACTACCCTTGAATTATCACGGTCAATCCATCTCCTGCAACTGTTACATGGTCATTAACATGGTCATTAACATCGCTTGGGCAACACCTCCAAAATTTGAGAAATGGGACCTTGGGCCTCAAAGGGTTAACCGGAAATGACCAGGCCAAATGGCGGGAATATGTAAAGCGAACGCTGCTACACACGCACGCACGCACACACACACACACACACACACACACACACACACACACACACACACACACACACACACACACACACACACACACACACACACACACACAGACTATGCGACAAAACAACATGAGGAAAAAAACAAGATTTCATCCCCATGACTACCGTACTGTTTGGAGCTCTCACATGCGTTTATCTTTTAGGAACATTCAGAGTTGTTCATATTTTTAGGCTTACTATGCTGATCCATTTCCCTCCTCTCTAAGCCAACCTCTGATCAACACAGACGTCGGCGCACACAAATAGCGACGGACACACTGCGCTTCCCGCCATTAGTACGCTCTGTGGGCTCGTAGCGACAGGAATACATCTCCTTCTACTCTAACCCACCCTCTGATTCACACACACTGGCACACAGAAATAAAGATGGACACACTGCGATTCCCGCCATTCGTAAGCTCTTTGGTCTGGCGTAGCATAGCTATTCTGAAGAAGCCGAATGATAGCACGAGCAGCGAAATGACGTCACTTCAAGCTTCACGTCATGGCATCAGTCCCACGACGCCGTGCTCGTAGTGACGACTCGATGTTATACGTCACTCATCGCAGTACTAACATTTGACGTATCAGAGAATCAACTTTGCAATTTCTTGCTGATTTTCACGCATAGGGCTTACAGGTCACAATTTGACCTAATCCTACCCCAGGGCCGGGACAAACAGCAGGCTTATGCAAACATCGTTTATAAAAAAAATCATGGCCGGCGGGTATTATTGAGAAGATAGCTTTTTTTCGTAAAAGAAAAACTAAAGTTATTTTAGCTGTTTTAAAATTATCCCGAAAAAGTGGTGCAGAAAATTCACACCTAGGGCATACAGGTCACAACTGACCTAATCGTACCCGACAGCCGAGACAAACTGTCGGCTTATGCAAATACGGCACGAAAAATCATGCGATTATTAATGTGAGGATTGTTTGTTTTTTTTTCGTTAAAAAGATTCAATTGTTTTAAGATTAACCCACATAATGCTTTGAAATTAATCCCCAAAACGTGAAAATATATATATATTCCCAAAAATATCTAATTATCACTCCAAAATATTCTAGAGGTACAATGCTGGTTAACGAACTCATTTAATATGTCCCTGTTATCTAGCTATACGCAAAATATCTAGTAAAAATAAGAAAAATTATGGACTGCAGTGTGGATCAACCGGTTTTTGTGAAACGGCCATTTTCTCGCCACAATGAAATCGAAAAACAGGTCCCGAGATTATTCTTTTAGGGACAATATCCTAAAATTTCAAGCGTGTCCGTCCTCAAACGCGGGCTCTAGTCGCCGTCACATCCTCTCTCTCTCTCTCTCTCTCTCACACACACACACACACACACATGCGCGGCGCTTTGGCGCCAAAAAGACGTTCTATAGCAAGGTTTGCGTAGCTAGACGCGACCTCATTTTTATCATGTTACTTCTTTGCCAGAATTTCTGCGCCGCACGCCAAAAACGTCATGTGCATGCTCCGGAATGCGCTCCGACCCAGCCCCATTTCAAAGTCTACCGTATTTTTTAAATACGGTAGACAAAAATGGACACTGACCTTTGCGACGGGGTGAAGCCGTCTATTTCTTAAGCCGCGTCAGATGTATGGTCTGCGAGTCAGTTTGGACCTTACGGCCTGCCAAACTCACAGACCTGCACACAATTTGGATTAGCAACAAGTCCCGAAAAGCTATTTAAAATAATAATAAATAATATAATAATAATAATAATAATAATAATAATAATAATAATAATAATAATAATAAAAAACATGTATGGTGCTCCTACCTCGGAAGACTCTCTGGACCCAGCGTTGGAGTTGTGCGTTGAATGTACATCCCCCATGGCTGCGGGATTTTCCTCACAAACACTGCTTATTTTCCTTCAAGATGAAAACGTCCCTTTGATGTGGATGTCCCGACCACACGACTGCAGTCTGGCCATGTCCACCAGTACCATTGAGTCTCACTAAGCAAATCTGCTAGTTCTCGTCCTAAAACCCTGACCAGCAGTGACACAATCTTGCAACAAACAGTCCATATTCCCACGTCTATTAGTCGATTAGACTTACTGATTCTGTGACTGCTCGAAGCAGACTCGGTCAAGTCTTCACATTTTTACTACTACTCAGTAGTCTCACTACTGGTAGTCAGTCAGCTCTTCCGCCACTAGCAGACTACGGAATAAATTCTTATTTCGTCCGCCTGAGTGTTCGTATTCATCCTCGTACGTCTGTCGATTTTACAAAGAGCACATTGAAAAGACAGTTGGTGGAGTATGGATGCTAAGAAAGAGGGTACGTTTGTACGTTACGAAGGCCAAATGAGACCAGAAAAGAGTGCAAGGCGGCATAACAGCCAGAGTACAGTAGCAACGTTCTCCACACTGTCTCGATGATTCCCCTCTCTCACCGATTCTTGGGCAGCAAACAACTAGCGAACACCTACACACCACTGGAGAGAAGAGAACTCCTCCTTTCCACTGACAGACACGCAACACAGTCGCAAGCTCACACCCCTCGACCAGTGCCTCCGTCTGTGGAAGGTAGACGAAAATAATCGATAACGACAAAAGGCATAGATTCTCATGAGCCCCTGCGTTCGCAGGGGCTCATGAGAATCCATGCCTCTTGCGGACGCATGATTCTCGCTAAGGGGCCGGATTTCACCCGAAAACGCATTCAGTTCCGCCACTTAAGAAAACCACTGTATCGAACCGGAGACTTCCATTAGTTTTGGTGTCAGGAACAGGCACGGATCTGTATTTCACAGCACTGAGTACATACACAAATAAAATGACCGTTTCACTTAACTAAACAAATACATCTTTAGTCCTAATTTTCTTAGCAGCAAAAATAGCCACTATACTCTTCCAAGTAGCTTGCCGTAGTAGCAGTGTATGCTGAATAAGTCAGTTTGGGGCTGGGGAGATGAGAGAAAGAGCGAGTCACACCGGCGGGTCTCCCCGACTAGACTATGTGGACATAATATAGCGACGGCTGAATGTGTAGTTAGAGAACAGGGGGGAGACGGGGAGGGTGGGTGTAGGGGGTAGAGGGTTAAGGGACATGCGTCGTAGCACTACTGACTTTAATCTGTGATAACGTGTTACTTCCTGCAGAAAATCGCTCACGTTTGGAGTTTTTAAAAAAAAATCCCCACAGCAAAATTGATCACATTGAAAATTGCATGTCAAACAGCGCTATCTACTGGTCGATTCATTCACTGAGGTACTGACCACGACAGTTCAAAGAGGGAAACCGAACTCAATCAGGCAACAATCAGGAACCAAGCTACTCCGATAATATGGTCGATCCATTTTGTTCCATCTGCAAGAGGCGGAGATTTTCCAAAGCCCCTGTAACGCTGAGGCGCATGATAACCCCACGTCTCCTGTTGACTGACACTACTGGTCGTAATTATGCCTTAAATAGACTATTTCCGTGAATGACAAGTAGGTTAAAAACGCAGTACAAATTTGACACAATCACTGAATTTAAAGGGCAGTCAAACATGATAATTATCGCATGTTTGTCTGCCCTTTTAATTCAATGATTGTGTCAAATTCGTGCATATCTGACCTTTCAGATTCTCAGTTACGAAAAACTTTCATTCAGGATTAACCCGTTCAGTGCCAGTTAAAGCAGACTGTGTTTCTGCAAACAGACACACACACACACACACACATACACACACACACACACACACACACACACACACACACACACACACACACACACACACACACACAAATGCTAGCTGTCGGCCCTGGAACATAGATCCAAAGTGGTTTCAGCAAGAGGCACAGACCTCTTGCAGGTGGGTGGCGTTCAAATTTAATCGGCACTCAACGGGATAAACATACGACTGCAAATGCAAGAGAAATGACATTCCCTACTAACTGTACCAGGTCAGTCTAACGAGAGGCACTATAATATATACAGAGCCAAGGCCTATACAATAAGCCACAGTATCAACCACTCCTGCACCAAACATTATAAAAACTACACTGTGTGTGTGTGTGGCACACCATGCTTACTACGACAGCTGAGGCACAGTAACTCTTCCCCTTGCTCTCTGTCTACTCCCTTCCTGTACACTGGCCCTGGCGGCCTCGTTAGAATAATTATTACGTCAAGTTCTTGTGCCCTCTCGCATCCGCTCACTAAATTACGCGGCCGGCCGTCTGCGACTGATTGTTGATGATGATGTTTGCCGCCCCAGGATCCGTTGTACCGTCTACAGACACTCTGGGCTGTGGAATGGCTGTATTTCTGGTTCCTCGTAGTATTTAATTAAGGTGCTGCTGATTTTGTTGTCTTTGACGGTGGTAACTGTGCGTCGGACCGAGGCCAACATGTCAGGATACGGCTGACGTCGGCTAAAGGACGTCAGTTTCAAATAGGGATAACAGGAATATGGTTTTCGCTGGGGGTGAAGCACCGAGGGCAACGACTCCTTTTAATGGTTCATCTCTTTCAAAAGGTAGAGTATTTCCCTATAAACCTGAACACCAGGAAATCTGAGGTGGCTTGCGTGTCTAAGTCTACAATACAACAGTCGGTGGGGCACATTAAGCAGCTGAGGAGGGATGGAAGACGTGTTTCAGTACCAAATTACCGCAGGCAAAATGCTGACCAAGTTTTCACGTCTGTCGTCCTGTCACTCGACTGTTGTCGCGTTGATTAATGCATGTAGTCACTACCGACAGCCAATGGGTTTAACCATTAGGTGTCGGTAGCGGTTTTAGTCGCGATGATTCCTGCAGAAATCATCGCGACTAAAACCGCTAACGACACCTAAATGGATAAACAAAATCTACTAAACTCACTCAATCACGTTAGTCCGATTGCCTCATTAACAAACTGACCACATGTTTCGCTTCAGCTACCGACAAAAGAAAATCTGATCCACAACCAATCACCTCCAGCATATCAAAACAACACAAAGCAGGAAGTCGTTGACGTTTATATTAAAATAAACGGCAGAAACTCTAGTTCATCGCTCACTGACAAACCAAAAGCCAATCCACAACACTGTGCGCGTGGACACACAGTCCAGGCACAAACAATGTCGATACTAAATCTTTGGCCCAGGTTAGCTGCGCACAACAACCTGCTGCAGCAGCATCCTGCTACTAGTAAAAGTGTCTGAAGTCCTGCAGAGTCCGCGACGCCAAATCGCTGGATTCCAAGACCGACTCGCATGCGACGGAATGTGGGTCTTGCAGCCATCACCACTGCTCCTAAAAAGCCTCTAATAAGCACACATCTGCAAGAGGCATAGATCCTCATGAGCCCCGCAGTTGAGGCATAGATCCTCATGAGCCCCCGCAACTGCGGGGGCTCATGATAATAATAATAATAATACCGTTATTATATAGGATGAGGATCTATGCCTCTTGCAGGTGTGAGCTTACAGAGGTTTATCACGAGGCAACTGCGGAGGCTCATGAGGATCTATGCCTCTTGCTGATTTTCCTTGCTCTAAGCGTATGCATCCCCCCCATCTCCCTTCCAACCCAATGCGAACGGCCTTCGACATGGCAGTAACAGATCATAATATACGCAAACCCATTTTTATAGCCTTTGGATTGTGATTTTGTGACTTCTTTGTTTTTTGTTGTCCTAAAATTAAGCAGGTTAAAGAGTAGTGCCTGAGGCAGCCAGCTTCGTTGGACCTTTTCCAGACACCCCAAGCAAGGCCACTCTTTCTAGTCCAATCAGTATAAAACAAAGGAGAAAGTGCATTTAGCCGTACACCCGGAAAAATGTAACACAAATCCGTGCATGTAATGATTTCTCCGTCCACGTTAACCTGCTGTCAACCAATGTTTGTATTTACGAGAGTACCAGCAGTGCGAATAAACGATTGTGGCATATTTATTCCCCCCCCCCCCCCCCTTCTCTCTCGCACATCAAAGTGTAGTCAATCACCCTCTCTCTCTCTCTCTCTCTCTCTTCACAATCACAAAATAAAAACAACATAAATTCCTCATCTGATGGGCAGGGATGAAGGTACATAGAGGAGAACCATACCGGACCGGGGCATACATTCTCATGAACCCCCGCTGGTATACGGACGCACGAGCATTTTGCCTCTTGCAGGTGGAGGATGGTGATTAACTGACTGTTTGTTCACTTGCACTATACACGACAGAACGTAAATCCTGCCAAACACCAAGTCACTACGCTGAAGGGCTCTGCTGTAATTGAATGAGAGAACGTAAATGCTGCACAAGCCACACACAATTGGGCTCCGCTATAATTTGCGTGAGAGCGTAAACCCTGCCCAAGTCACAACGCAAAGGGCTCCGTTACACTTGCATGAGAGAGCGCGCGTAAATCCTGCTCAAGCCACTTCGCAAGGGGCTCCGCGAGCGGAGCCCCTTGCGAAGTGGCTTGAGCAGGATTTACGCTCTAGTATTATTCAGTCAAGGCGATCATGACCTTATTCACCCGAATAACAACCACGCTAACTAGGCCAGCAAACAGCCTAGATCTTCACGAGTCAAAAGTCCCACAGCTAATCAGTCACTACTCTTGAGTTGGCATCACAGAAGAGGCCCACTGTTGCTCGTTCACGTCGGGCATAGGCTGTGTGAGAAGCCACGTCAACGACCGACGTATTTCACTCGACAGACGTATTTCACTCGACATTTCACACCTACTTAAGTACTGTGGTCAGCCTCGGTACACCGACCGAAGAATCAAAAGGTCCTCGGGCCATCGTCGTTATTAAGGTGGACCGCCCTCGGCTTCTAAGGTTAAGACGACATTAACTCATTCAGCCCGACGGCCGCATTTCCCAAAGTTTGGAGGCGTAATCTAAAGACTATGCACCAGTTGCAGGAGATGAATCGACCATGATAATTCAAGGGCAGTGCCAGATTAGCTTGGCGCATGTCAGCGCCAAGCTAATCTGGCACTACCTTTGAATTATCATGGTCGACCCATCTCCTGCTGTAGTGCGTAAGGGCTGAATGGGTTAAATCAACTTACAAAAAAAAAAAAAAAAAAAAAAAAAAAAAAATGCTGTACGAATGCGATGTGGTGTGATAACAAATACAGGCACGAAGCGGAGAATACTTATGGCAAGATGATACAGCGAGGAGGGGTGTATTGCACGTATGATGATTGATGAATGTATTCTCTCTTTTCTCTCCGTCAGGTCTGCAATTGTGTGGTCTGTTATGATGTGATGTGATGTGACGTGATATGTGTGTGTGTGTGTGTGTGTGTGTGTGTGTGTGTGTGTGTGTGTGTGTGTGTGTGTGTGTGTGTGTGTGTGTGCGTGTGTGTGTGTGGTCTGCTATGACGTGAGTGGGTGCGCGTGAATGCGTGCGTGTGCGCACATGTCGTTCTGTGCATGTTTCAAAACATTTATAGTACGGCCGAAAAAGTCTCAATGTATCCAGACTGCCAGTTGCTTGCTTTTCGCCGAATCTTAATGGGCTGAATTTATCACTGCAGTCGATTGGGACCAATGAGGCTGAAACAGAAACGCCTTCCAACAACCGACCTCGACAGGAAAATCACATCCCAACGTTTCATCTGCAAGAGGCATAGATTCTCATAAGCCCTTGCTGTCGCAGGGGCTCATGAGAATCTATACCTCTTGTTGACTATGGCTGGCCTCGTCTACATCCTCAGACCTGAGCTCCTCAACTTGAGGCTGACTCCAAGACAGGTACATCTTTCAGCCTGATATTTATTGTATCGGTTTCTGAGATAAGTGTTGATAAGACCCTCAGACAGCTCAGCCTACAGATAGCCGCCAACAGACACAAATCAACACTTGGCTTCGTCTAAAACCAGACCAGAAACGAAAAACAAAACAAATACTACAGTTACTTGAAGGTTATTTTACAACTTCCGTAATTAAGTCTCTGTAAGTTGCAGGGGCCAGTAGCGGCGCACCTAACTTAGTGCCTGGTGCAGGATTAAGCTCGCTCATGCAAATGGACCCAGGTACCGACTAACAGATAACACCAGACTAACTGGGATGTGCGCCACTCAACTAGTGAAGATGTCAACAAACAAATTTCGGGAGTTTTTTTTTTTTTTTTTTTTTTTTTTCCGTTGCAAAGATCGTATCAGTCAAAATACGTTCACGGGATACTTTCACAGAGGCATGGAGGCAAACGCTATATTCACCCTTTGGCTGCCGACAGCCCAAGGGTTCAAGTAAAGAATTCACACACATGGTCGACAAAATAAGAAGACGTGCTGAGCTTCAGTCGAGTTGCTGCAGCAGAACTGATCAAAAGTAGGCGCGGGTGTATCTGTACGCCTTACGACTCCGCGGCACAAAGTGGGGGAAACAGGCACCATAGTCCAACATACAAAACGGACTAGTAAGCACTACAATCAAGCCTCGCGAGATGCGGCGGCAGTGCTTGATCGCTCTACCGCCTCTACCTGAACTATCAAGGTCGACCCCAAACTAGTTGTCCTACATATACAGTAGCGGAATCGAGGGAGGCAACCAGTCTGGGTCGATCCATATCAGTTGCGCCAGGAAATAAAAGAAGCTCATGCAGGCGGGGGCGGGTCTGGTAGCGGCCGACTCGCGTGGATCAGCGGGCATCCCATAATACTGTCACCTCCCATCGCCCTGGCAATCTCTCACGCACGATAGGGGACAACATTTTTTTTTAGTTCCTACCCTCCAAAGTCCAACTACCCCTCTCACCCACAGGCGCCAGTCACGGTGATGGAATACAATACCGGTCAACCTGGCTACATCGCGATACCTGGAAGCCATACTGCCAGGCCGCGCTGTTTGGCGTTCGCTCTGACCCTTCCCTGAAAACATGGGAAACCCATAGTTTATTTCTGAACTCTTTGTTCATTCAGCTACAAATACTAATAGCTACAGCCGTCTAACGAGCATGGGAATAGATTGGTCGCGAGGGCTCATGAGGATCTTTGCCTCTTGCAGCTGGATCACACGTTTTCTCAGCAGTGAAGGGGTTAGAATGTGGAGCTAAAACTTACACAGATCTATGAAGACCCCCCCCCCCCCTCACACACACACACAGAAACCAAAAGTCTTCTGCCGACTCGGTCTAGAATTAGTTGTACCACGCACAGTCGTCCAGAGGACTTTTTGCTCATTAGGTGACTGCTGAGCAGCAGAGCAGCAGTCCTGACCGCGTTATATTCGGTTTCGCGGAATTCTGATCCGCGCAATTCTGGCTAAGGTTGACCTCATAGGGGCCCGATGATAGTAGCTTTGACTAATGCAAATCCGCTGCGCCACCGCCTACTAAGCTCAAGACAGAATACCAGGGAAGAAACGACAGGCACACAAATCGACGAAGCACTGTGATTCCAGAGCAGTTTTCAACCCTCAAAGCAACCATACGCCTAAAACCTCAAACTGAACAGACTCAGTAGATAATTATTTTGCCACAAATCTATACCAACCGTGTTCTCCGATCACAACTTTTTGCACAGTCAAGCATCATTCATTGCAGACGGCGAGTTGTCGGTTTTAGATGCGGCTGAAAATACGCTTCATGCTATTTTTTCATTGGTTTATGTAAATTAGCATATCAATGAAATTAAAACAAGAATGCATCTTACTGTCGACATTAACTTGTGACCTGCACGCAGCAGTCGCTTTAGGTACGTATTTCCCCCAGCCCGAAAAGGTCTACTTTGTTTAATGGAGTCTGGTTTAAACACTGCTCAGTTGTCACTGAATGTCTTTGCGAGTAATTCTCTTCGACTTTAGAATAAACACGGCAGAAAACAATGGATGCACTGCAGTGCATAGTGGCCTCTTTCACGGCACTCTACTAAAGGGTTTAACGTTCAACTCGATATGTTGAGAAAGAGGTCCGGGATACTTCCGGCCACAGCTAAAATTTCGCGGGTGTCTTCGTTTCTTCCCTTGTATTTTGTCTTGAGCTTAGTAGGCGGTGGCGCGCACACGGTGGCGCAACGGATTTGCATTAGTCAAATCTACTATTATCGGGCCCCTATGGTTGACCTGTACCACGTTCAGTTGTGAGTGGATTCTTTCAGTGTACCATGCACGCCTAGTAAAAACTGACTACCCCCTTCTATCTGCTACAATTGCGCGTATATGGGTTTGAGGGAGGTAACCACTGAGTATGGCCGACTGGAACCGTGTACTTGTAAAGGCTGCGCACAGCTCACGCGAAAAGTACCCCCCGCCCCTCCCCCCCCCCCCAACCCCAACAACAACAAACCAAAAAACCCATAGGACTCTATTCCGCCAATGTCACAGGCGCCTTTGCTCTATGTATTCTGCCTCTCTGCCAGTCGCCGCGCAGTTCGTTCGAGACGTGCCACAGACGTGCCTGGAGGCGCAAAGCTATTCTATTCTTTAACTACCATGGTCGATCTTGCTCCTCGACTCTCATATTTCGGAACTGCGACCATAGGACTCACTGTGTTAACACTTCCAAACGAAACCAGCGATCACATCAAGAATAAAAAAGCTGTGGGAAATAAAATAGTTTGAAAACCATGGGGAACACAAACATGGAAACATAAAACGTGTTTTCAGCTGCACGCAGCCTGCCCCCCTGGAGACCTTTTAAATATAAATCACCAAAACTCAGGTGTATTTATTTTATACAGCCAGTGCGAGTCCACCAAACATGATGCACATAAAAAAGAAAGATCAGTTAAAGCGCCGTCTGTCGGCTAGTTTATGAGAATTAAATGGGAATTTAATGGAATGTTGCTTTATAATGGCTATAACGCAAATTTTGCTTGCCCCTTAGTCATGCCACATCGTGCACTCACGGCTGAGAACTGGGGTACGGCTCTATTCGGCCTCCTATGAAAGCCACAAAGGCATAGGCGCGGGACATTCGTCAGGACATTTCCTACTACTCATGTTAACCCTTTGGCTGTCGGCAGCGACTTTTGTCGCTATGATTTCTGCAGGAATAACAACAACCATACATCCTGCAGGAATCATAGCAGGATTCCTGCAGGAATAACAACATCCAGACATCCTGCAGGAATCATAGCGACAAAAGTCGCTGCCGACAGCCAAAAGGTTACAGAGGTGGTGAGATCTCATGTCTGCGCGAAAATACCGACGGAAACGACACATAATACGTCGTACAGCTCTGACTGCACTGCCGGAAAAGGGTTATGCTTATCGTTACAGCACGATCGATACCCCTAAACATGCGGTGGCAATGAGCTCCGATTATTTCTCTACATTGTACATCTTCCTTTGAGTGGCCAAGCAATATTACGCGGCATACAGTCTGGCCTGTTTTTGTTTTGTTTTCAGCAGCTTCCTTTTTTTGCTTTTTGGCAACAGTGGTCTTAACCCTTTGGCTGTCGGTAGCGAGTTTTGTCAAAAGTCGCTACCGACAGCCAAAGGGTTAACAGTGGTCCTAAAAGACAGGTGCTTTCTCAAGATGAAAGTCTTGAACGACAAAAAAAGAGGCTCAACTGTCAATAAAACATGTAGCACCGCAGATGCGGGGGCTCACGAGGATCTATGCCTCTTGCCGACACCACTCTGTTCCATGTTTCATGGACCACTACCAGGGTTCTTTGGCGTTGAGTGATCGGTTGGTTGGTTGGTTGGTTGTACATTGCTTAACGTCCCGACAGCAACAAGACTTTCTCAGGACGTGCCTGCGCTGCTTGTGAACAAAAACAACCTAAACAGAATATTGAATGTATGTCGCCAGCCGGTCTAATACGCTAAATAAAGCTAAGACCATTTAGCAACACACATCCAATATCAAGAGCTACAGGCAGCGCAGACAGTAGGGAGAGTTTACAAAAGGAAAATACAGGTGAATGGACCAAGGGTAGACAGAAACACATGCCCCAGAATAGAGGGGAAAACCCACCCTGTGGGGCTGACCAGGGTGACCCTGGGAACTGGATTTGAATGAACCCAGACTTTAGAAACACATACTGCGATTACTGGCAGTGAAGGGGTTCATAATTTGTGTACGATCTGCTGCCACAAACTTGACTTCCAACCACAAAGCATAGAGCTCATTATTTAGCTCATTCAGTGCCAGCTGATGGAGACTGTGTTACGGCAATCTTCCTCAATTTAGCACCAAAAAAAGAAAAAAAAAGCCAAGCTATCCTAGGAACATGGATTCAAAGTAGTGTCAGCAAGAGACATAGATCCTCATGAGCCCCCGCGACAGCGGGGGCTCATGAGGATCTATGCCTCTTACAGCTGGGTGGTGTTCACATTTTCTCGGCACGAAACGGGTTGGACTCCAACGCAATCTCCACTTTACTTCCAAAAACAACAGTGTGGGGCGTTGTCAGTACGGGAATGTGTTATAAAGGGAACAAGGAACGCAGGAAGGAAAGACTGGCCCCGGAAAGGAAGAGGGAAATACCGTTACGTGACCGCTACCATGGTTGCGGTGCAGTCAAGTGAATATTGAGACGGAAGGGAAAATAATGCAACATACAGGCACACTAAACTTAAAAGTACCATTACGCGTAAATCTGAAGACACATTTCAGCACCGTTCGTGTTCCTTATGCCTTATCGACACACCTAATGAACTTTAACGGCAGTTTGGACATGCAGCAAACAAACATGCGTAATCGCACTTATTTATTGGGGCGGTCCGTGGCGCAGTGGTTAAGACGCCTGCCACCAATGCTAAAGGTGCGAGGTTCGATTACGGGTTCCGGCGTCGGATTTTTCTCCTCTAGTAAGTGTCACCGTTAATTCGGGCGGACCGTCGGGGGTTCTTTCTCCGGGTACTCCGGCTCTTCCTCCCCCTCCACTTTGGTATCAGTTTCAGTCCACTTAATCAAATTTCAAATACAAACGATTTTGAATTTCCAAAAACTACAGTAGCTCGCTTGAGCTTGCCCTTAGCACCACGTGAAAGTTCTGTGTTTACGTTCAGTGTGTGAGTGAATGCGCGTGATTCACGTGAGCGTGCTTGTTGGGTTCAGTTCGCGGCGGCGCTTTGAGCCGATTTTCAATTGGGATAAAGCGCCTATTTAATGCGCTTATTATTATTATTATTATTATTCTGCGAAACCGTTCGCGTGTCAATCTATTTTTAGCTGTTTCTCGTACTGATACAGTTGTAATCATAGAACGGAGTGCAGTCGTTGTCAAGTTACTTGATATGAAGACCACGTGTGCTGAACTGGATTGCCAACCTGTGTCTGAATGAACCATAACTAGACCTGTGTGTAGTGTTTCGTAACCATCTGTTACAAATGTGTATATTTGAACAGTCACGGCGGTAGTGGGCTTTCAACAGACAACGCATACACCAACGGCCCTCTGTTTCTCTGTCAAAGCCCCACGCCACACGGGTTATCACCCTCGATTCCCTACCGCGACAGTGAATCGAGGGAGACAACACGTGTGGTTCCACGCAGACGGTCCAATGCCGACGGCATTTCAATTCAACCTCCACCGTGACTGCTGTGGATATCGACACGTCATGTGTTAAAACCTGGGGGGGGGGGGGGGGGGGGGGGGGTGAAACCGCGTTATTGAAATAACACGAACATAAGCCATTTCAGACTTTTCTAGCAATTATGAAATTTTGACTGGGCACGCTTGGTCGTATGATGGTTGAGCGCAAAAGCATGGAATGAAAGTTACATACCGATTACCTTATTAACACGGCTAGTAGTTTAGGAAATATCACTCTGTGTTATTTCCTACTGCCATTGTTATTGCGGTGATCGATTAGGCAACGATACCCCATGCCTGTGTTTACACCTACCAGCTTTACCACTGTAACAGTAGCGGCTAGAGCTGTGTTAATGAAGACCAGCAGGCTGAGATTTGACAGTCCCAAAGACGATCCCGTTGTTTCAGCAAAAGACGTGACACTGCGATGTAAATGTCTTTTCTAAGCTTGCTTCATTCTTCGTTGGGTTAATCTCTGCGCTTTACACGCTTGGCAGTCAACGTTTGGGTTTGGATTCTTATGAACCCACGCGGCATCTTGCCGTATCCTGATCAGCTCCGCCAAAATTCAGTAACAGGAAGATCTCACGACTTGTTTTCCTATACTGTACAACTCACACTGATTGTCTCCCTGGATTCGCAACCGCTGCAGCGGTAGCGAATCAAGGGAGGCAACCAGTGTGCTGTACAACTGTGTAAGCCAGAGCAGTATAACAATAGGACTGTTCTGGTGCCAGCTGAAAATGGCTAACATAGGCCCAAAAGCAGAGAGGGAGAGAGCTGCCGTTGATTGCGGTTATCACACAACAAACAGATAGGCAACACAGACGCCGGTCTGTTGCGTATCACCTCTGAACACTCACACCAGTTACACAAAACCTCAGTAATCTGCTCGTTTTGAGGTGCACTGGGGAAGTGCGATGCAAAACCTTCCTGGCAAGTGGCATAGATTGAGAATCAATGCCTCTTGCTGGTGCCGCAGCTTTCAGGCGTCAGTGTAGTTGTAAACGGCACTGCCCGATACAGTCGCCGTACCTTCAACCCAAAAGTAACATCTGAAATCTAAGAAACATTTCGATCCAACCTCAGTCAGCAAGACGCGTCGAATCCCAGGAGCCCAAGTATCTGCGGGGGTTCATGAGGATCTATGCCTCTCGCATACGAAAGGGGTTGTTGGCGGGACCGAATGCGCAACACTGATCAAACCTATTAGCGTTGATCATGGCTACTGAGGCTGGCACCGTGATCTTACCGCAGAACCTGGTGCAAAAGTGATCAAACACAGGCGTCTTAAGTCTTGTTGCTAAATAGAACACACACGTTTACATAATAACCTATTAACCTTACTAGCGGTCACCCGCTATTCCGAACCTTTACTAAACAGATTTAACCCCTTCTCTCTACGCACACTTTTTGTTTCTTAAATCTTTGTTCATTCAACGATTAAAAGCCAGAACCGTGCAAGATGTATGGATACAAACTGATCTCAGCAAGAGGCATAGATCCTCATGAGCCCCCGCAGTCGCGGGGGCACATGTGGATCTATGTCTCTTGCAGTTGGATCGTGTTCACGTTTTTTTCGGCAATGAAGGGCTTAAAGTGATCTGCTCCGGGGCGGGCTTCGAGTGCTAACATTCACCGACATAACGGGCTCTCAATGGTGTCTTACCTCAACAAAGACTTTTCTACCCTTCTTTTCACAAACCATGGAAGTAAGCACACATAACGGAGGTTTTCTACTTCTCCAGGCTCCTGTGGGTGAAACTACTCTGCCTACAAAGAAACAGAAGAGCAGAAAAACCTTCAAAAGTCAACATTTTACAAACATAAAACAAATCATGTTTAGTTTTGTCTAGCAATATGGAAGGATATACCCAACGAGTTGTAAAGGAGATATTGCGAATTAAAAATCCTTTATTGTCTGGAGCAGGTCAGTTCGCTTTAAGTTGATAAACCTCCTTAACGAACAGTCGTTGGAAGAGTACAGAAAATGTCAGACGTGCAGGTACACACCAAGACGTCTGCAACTGAAAAACTACGCGCGCCTTTATCTTTCCATTAGCTCGCTGTCAGCGCTAATCTTTTGCTTGCAGTCGTGCAGACAGCTCACGGGTAGTGCCTGATTAGCTTGGCGCCTTAAGGCGCCAAGCTAATCAGGCACTACCCGTGAGCCACTGCGATCGACCCAAAGTGTAGAAAACGAAATGCTTAGCAGACGATTCTAATGAGCGAAATTTGGCTGTGGAAGTGAAATGGGCAACTGAGCTCCCGATCTTCTCGTTAATAGTGGGGTGTGCAGCCTTGCACTTGGCACCGAGCGAAGCCAAAGGAGCGCATGCTTGTCGGTTTGAAACAAACAAACAAACTCATGAAACCTCGACTGCCTTGTCTCGCGCGCTATCTGCGCTATTTGTGTGCAGTATCTGCAGCGGCTCTGCAAGTTCAGTCAGCCGGCCCCATACTGATACAGTTGTCTTTACTGTGCACCCTTCGAACAGATAATATCCTCCAGCCGTACGGTCTAAAGATCACAAACTAGAACATTTGGGGTTATCTGCACGTTTATCTGACTGAAAGCCAGGTGACCCCCCCCCCCCCCCCACCCTCCAACCTGGTTACTACAGTTGCAAATCGGTCACCGGGGGGGAGGGGGGGGGGGGCATACATCATTGTAAGCCCCACCGGCTGACTTTTCTTGTATCTCTTTATGTCTCAGAATCAAATCAGCACTTGCCTAATATTATTAGGATGAGACGACAGCATTTTCAGTAACTACCACTCTACAATATTCCCACAAAACTACAGGCAGTCTTGTGTTTTTCGGGCGATCACATGTAAAAACATTTAAAAAAAACAACAACCAAAAAACAACATCATCATGAACGCCACAGACTGTATCAACTGAATCCTGGTAATACAAAATTGTGGGTATATGTATCAAAGCAGTTTCTGTAAATGTTATCACTAGGCATATAATGCACAGATTATAAAGCCCTCCTATCAAAAGAATGCCCGTTTCTGATTTTAGGTGCAGAAGCCAATTTGGACGCCGGTTGCGCACAGTAACAGATGCATTATGTCAACCGGCTGCTAAAACCGACGAGAAACCTCCATACCCAAAAGACATTTATCTATACTGACGCGCAAAAGAAATGCGACATCACTGGAATCATCGGAAACGCGGAAGCGTTTCCGATGGTTCCAGTGATGTCGCATTTCTTTTGAGCGTCAGTATGTATCCATCACCCCCGGCTTTCCCTTACAACCTTCATTATCGCCGTGCCAGGGTAGTGCCTGATATGAGAGGAGTCTGTAGGAAATACGGATGCGCGCAGCCTACACCGTACACACATATCGTCTCCGTAAGTGTGTGCTGGTCTGTGATTTTGGACCTTACGGCCGGAGGCCGAAAGGTCCAAAATCCCAGACCAGCACACACTTTCTGCTGCCTTGGCCGCCAGTTCTGGAAACCTGCCGAGGCGCCAAACAGACTCGAATGAGCTGTCACTGCTGTGACTTCCGCTGATTTTTGGTTCACAAAACAATGAACCTCTGTGGCTCCCAGCAAGAGGTGTAGATTCTCATGAGCCCCTCCTGCTTCTGCAGGGGCTCATGGATATCTATGCCTCTTTCTGACGGAAACGTTTCGAGAGTCTAACTGAGCAGAAAAACGAAGTAATACATAAACTGAAACTGCAATGTTCCCCCCCCCCCCCCCACCTCGTGGGGTCTCAGGTCAGGGACTGATGTAAGCTACAATAATTATATCATATATTTCATTTAGCAGCTCATAAACTCATGCAAACCTATGCCTCCCGCAGATGTAAAGCTGCAAGGACTCATGTGAATCCGTGCCCCATGCAGACGGCCTATGCAAATAAAAAAAAAAAGGGTCCATATGGACGTGTGCCGAGACCTGATCCGAAGACTAATGAGCCGCAACAGGTAAGGAAAGATAGACTTCACACTCTGGGCGAACTCGGGGACCATGTGGTCCTTTTCAGCCGTCTGGACGGGTTGCAGACCCACCTGTGTAATTTGGGCTACGTCTTCTTCCGCGCAAAAAAAAAAAAAAAAAAAAAAAAATCTGTGTGCAAAAATACATATATCTTTGTGTGTCCTGGAATCTGCATTTTTCTTTCTAACCCGTGGTCTAACACGGCTTGGATAGTTTTAACCTCTCAACTGCCGAGAAAAATGAAACACCACCCAAGTGCAAGAGGCATAGATCCTCATGAGCCCCCGCAATTGCGGGGGCTCATGAGGATGCATGCCTCTTGCTGAAGCTACTCTCTATCCACATTCCGCTGACGCCTGGGAAAACTTTGTGTCTACCTACCGATGGCTATCTCAGTACCTTTCGATGGCTACGCACACACTGAACAGTAGTGTGATTTTCGCACCTGACGGCTCCAACGGCCCCTTCACCCGACGCCGCGAGTCCACACCGCAGCCCCACCCCAAAAGAGCACACTCGTTTATCAGATGCTCCAGACAGCAGCCGACGATCACGTCACAACAGCCTCAGACACACTAGCACGACTTCACCTGAGGACGCGATAAATGGGGCAAAGCCGTACTTAAGCAAGAGGTGTAGATTCTCATGAGCCCCCGCTTTGCGGAGGCTCATGAGAATCTATGCCTCTTGCACACGGCACAGCCCATCCTTCGCCTCTCTGGAGTCATATCAACAACGGCCACGCGGGAAGAGATGGGCCGAACTGGTGACGTCAATGTGAGGTCTGGTCAGTTGTACGGCTTCCTGTTGTTGGCACGAAGTAATCGTGAAGGGAAACAACACAACAAACGACTGGTGGAAAACAAAATCCTAGTAACGTCAATGGTTGTTTTCTAAAGTGCCACGTACTAGAATAATGACAACGATACATTTAATCTTTTGCGTCCGAGGCGGTCTAATCCTCCCGGTTGCTGTCGGTACTTCATATTATCTTGCAGTATAATTTTACAGTGGACAGCAGCTAAGTTTCAGCCAACCTGCGTGATACGTTACGCCGTGATAAATTCCAAGCATTCGGGCCGCTCAACGGTGGGGGGGGGGGGGGGGGGGGGGGGGGGTCTCCGGGTATTAAGGCTTTCCCAGGTAAAAAATATTGGCAAAATAAAATGTGCGAGAAAAAGGTAAGTTTAGTGGCTGGTGCTGCATTGGAGCGACGGCCTCTTCTCTGGGGAAAGGCAGCCGAATTTCCCTCGTGGAACAATACAATAAAATTAAACACACACACACACACACACACACACACACACACACACACACACACACACACACACACACACACACACACACACACCATCACACACACACACACACCATCACACACACACACACACATAAACACACACACACACCAGAACTTGTGACCCGAACAACTTTGTCGGATGAGGTCAAGTGTGAGAGAAATCACTGATAAGAGCGGGAGGAACTGTTGCCTAATACGGCAAAAATAAACGGATTATACTTCTTACCAACAATACTTACCTTGAGGCTTTTGGACAAAGCTGTCTGGCGGTGGGCAGGGCTCTGAAACTGCTCTCATAACGGACTGCACCACAATTATTCAAAACAAGCAAGAGCAAAGGTGCATTAGGCTTCTTGGTGTGCAAACACAAAATGGTTGAGGTTGAACGTGCAGTAATGCATAATTTATATAGACCATATTCTTCCAGTCTTTCTTGATTTGTGGTGTGCTGGTCTGTGTCTGCCGTAAGGTCCAAAATCAAAGACCAGCACAGACGTCAAGCAATACTAAACACAGACAACCCGAACGAAACAAACATGACAACACTCAATGAATCACCGGAGAGATGAATGTGCCTCTTCACAAGCTCATCACACTACACAAGATAGTTTGGTCTTCCGACTTAGTACAATACGTGTAACCTCAAGTCTGTCAAATGATAGACTTGTGGTTACAGGCATATCACCACGCGTTTTCAAGGCATGCTGTTAATAAATTACTAACAAAGCTATTTTTAACAAGACAAACGTGACACAAACGCGTGTAACTTAGAGATCTATGCAGGTGCCACAGGTATCTCACCAGGTATTTGCGCTCGTACGGTCGCGAGCTTTCTGGAGGGTAGTCGTCGGGCTGTCCGGTCATGCAGGAGCACAGCTTGGAGATGGTGGACATCTTGTAGCGGGACTTTTTCCGACGCTTGCCCGTCATCACGTCGAAGCGCACCTGACGTACGTATCGAAACTTGAATACTAATTTTGGTTCTTCATATCAGCCCTGTAAAAGGCTATTCGAATACCGCACTACTACCCCTGAGCAGACATGACCGATCCATTTTAACCCTATTGCGCCTGCTGCGAACAGAACGGTTACTGAACGCACAAGCGGGTTAAGGTATTTGACAGCTCCCAGATTTGAGAAACTTTACTGAAAATCGTTTAAATCCATGCTTTAATGGCGAACTGTAGCTCTCTCTTTTTTGTAACCCCCTTGTATGTACAGCCATCGATAATGTAAACAATACCGGTGCCTACACGCACAATGGGGTTAAACATAAGATCCAAAGAAGCCACGCTTTTCATGCAATGATCATGAAGTATCTTTGGTCGATCCCTCTCGTGATGCAAGGCTGAATGATTTAACTCGTTGAGACATGCCGCATACGGATACACTGCGTATCCGTATGCTGCCGCGTATCCGTACACGGCACGTCTCGAATGAGTTAACGCCCGTGTGCATGTAGCCACTGGTACTGTTCACAGTACAGATGGTTGCATGCACAAAAGGCTTAAAAGACTTACAAACCTAACCCAGTAGCAAAATGTCGTCGGGCCCACGACAGCCGCTGTGGGCCCGCGCACAGCCGTGAGCGGCCCCACTACGGCCGTCGTGGGCCAGAGGACCTTCGCTTACTGGGCAATGAGTATTCGAGCTTCTGTACCTGTTTCCACGACTCCTGCGACATAGTCACGGGCACCCCGGGCATGCTCGCGCTCCCTGACCCTGACCTTGACTCTCCAGACCACGACCCTGACCCTGACCCCTCGCCCGCGCCAGCCACTGCAGAGCAATGCCGCTAAACTCTCACTGGGTCGGGGGTTCAAATCTCTTGGACGCAGAAGTCGCGGGTCAGTAAGCTGTCTGCATGTGACGGTCGAAAAGTCCAGGGCTACGAAAATCCAAGCTGGAGAATTGTCAAGTTCTCACAGAAGTGTGCAGAAGTTTTCATGTGCACCCAGTTTCCAATTTCCCACAACTTTCGTATTAACCAGATGCTTGCAGAAATGTCCAGATTTTATTGAAAAAAATGTTAAGTTCCAATCCACACGCAGGAAGAGGTTTGGGGTTCAAGTCTGAACGCCTGGCGAATCAGCAAGGCGCCTACAATTATTGCTTGGCGAAACGTTTTGAGGTTCCAAAAATTCTGCCGATATAATGCAGTTCAATGCTGACGAAAAGTCAAGGTCACACGTTCCGACGTATAAGGACGAAAGCGACCGACTCCTTGCAATGACCTTGGGATTGAAAGAAACGGCAGTCTCAGCGCACACAAGGTTGGACTCAGCAAAACGTCAGCCTGCGGAAACGTTCAAACCAACGGGCAGATGATGCATGGAAAAACGTCTGGGTTGCACGATGGTAAAACCATCTGTCCATGCATTCATGGCGGAGTAATAACTGGCTGGGAAGAAAATTAGGATCGCTTTTTTGGGGAGGGTTTATTCACTTTGAAGTGGTGCGTTCAAAGGTTTTGTGATTTTTCACTTTGTAGTACACAGCACCAGTATCACCAACTGAGCTATCACAATTCATGATATTAGCGTTTTCAGAGAATACACGAGCAACGTTTAGAAACTGCATCAAAGCAATCATTAGAACACCCCCGAAATGCGGTCAAATCGCTGGCGGTCATGCAAGCAAAAGACATGTTCTGAGATGACATCCCCGACTCGTGGATCAAATCCAACACCTGCAATTAGAAAGAATCATAGAAGCCTTCGTTCCTCAAAGACTAGTGAAAAATCCGTTTGCCTCGTACTTGAGCACAGTCTCCACTTTTCACACGCCGATGATAAGAAATCCCTTGATGACAGTCCGCAAACAATAATCACAGCGCCGACGTATCACTGATTCAAGGTCTAAAGTCAAATCTATGTTAACTCACTCAGCCCCAACGCACGTATTTCCCAAATTTTGGAGGCGTCATCTAATGACTATGCACCAGTTGCAGGAGATGGATCGACCATGATAATTCAAGGGCAGTGCCAGATTAGCTTGGCGCCTGTCGGCGCCAAGCTAATCTGGCACTACCCTTGAATTTATCATGGTCGACCCATCTCCTTCTGTAGTCCGTCAGGGCCGAATGGGTTAAGCGATCAACCCAATGCGCAAAAACCATTGGGCCGACGTCAGCCGCCGTTGGCTCGCGCACGACCGTGCGCGGGCCAACGGCAGCCGAGGTCGGCCCGATGGCCTTTTGCGCATTGGGAAGTCATTCAGGCCATGTTCACGATGAAGCTCTGGTTAATCCGACTACGGAAGTTTGAAGGGGAAAATAATACTCCAATTACAGCGAAGCAAAGAGGCATGCGCACACTTAACGCTCAAAGCTGTCTATATATCTAGTACAACGTTCACAGGTAAGCAAATAAGGACCAAAGGGATCGCATACAGCGTTCTCCACTCCCATTTGTCTCGAAAGATTCGTTCAATTTTAAGGCACCACGGAAAGCCTTTCAATTCAATTCTCAAAGTTCAGCCTGGCTGTCAATCTGGTCTCATAATAACCATCATGTGCAAGTGGCAGATTCTCGTGTGCAAATGCAAGAGGTACACATTCTCACGAGCCATTTGTGTGAGCCACAGAGGATATCCTGTCACAAGTCCCTGAAGCTTAACGGGCTCATATGAATTCAAGTGTCATAAACTGCGGGTCATGAGCCACTACGTGGTTTTTCAACAAGAGGCATAAATTCTCATGTATACCTCTTGCCGATTTTCTCCCAAACTTTGCTCCACAGACGGAGGTAGTCCACTGGGGTATAAGCTAATAGCTCTTAATTTGTTTCTCAGCAGATGGAGCCAATCACGCTCTGGTGAAGAAGGCTGTCTTGACTGACTTGCGTCACGGCGTAAGCGGAAAGCCAAGCGTGGAACAGTTGGCTGCAGTAACGGATTAAACGGATCCGTCAAGCTAATCCCTGCTAACCCTGTTGACTTTGTTCTAGAGTCAACAAGCAATCGTGGCCCATTTCTTCTGCAAGAGGCACAGATGCTCATGAGCCCGTGCAGCCGCCAGCGGACATCTACACTGACAAGGACTCATGGGTTCCTGTGAGTTCTTGTGGTCGCATGAGATCATGCGCAAGCGACAGTCTCATGAGCCGATGCTGACGCGAAAGCCACCTGCAAGAGGCATAGATTCTCGCGAGTCACTGCAGCCGTATGAGACCCTTAGCAAGAGGCATAGATTCTCATGAGCCCAGCATTCGCAGGGGCTCATGAAAATTTATGCCTCTTGTGGACACAGTTGTAGGCCCGGCTTACATCAATACAGGTTGCAGCAAGTCACTAGGGTTCGCTTTTCTTTCTGTGAGTCAACAAGGAAACATAGTGAGCAAAACACTAAGTACTCGCCGTGACATGAACAGTCACTCACGGGAGTTCTCAAGAGAAAGACTAATTTTCTGCTCAATCAAACATGCCACTAAGAATTTGCTCAGGCTAGCTCATCATACTGGTCTGAGGTAAACGTTTACTGAACTTTGCACTATAATCTTGCACTATTCGATTCGGTTCAGATCAGTGACAGCCTGTGTCTACAAGGTGCAAGATCGTGTTTTCGCCCAGATTTAACCCTTATCATTCAGAATACACCAGTGTGTGAAATAAGTTTGACGAAAATAGTTCAAGGGTGGTGCCAGAATATGATTGATTGTACATTGATTGTACATTGCTTAACGTCCCGACAGCAACAAGGCTTTCTCAGGACGTGCCTGCACTGCTTGTGAAAAAAAAAAAAAAAACTAAACAGAACATTGAATGTATGTCGCCAGCCGGTCAAATACGTTAAATAAACCTAAAACATGGGGCCTAAATAAAGCTAAGACCATTTAACAACACACATCCAATATCAAGAGCTACAGGCAGTGCAGACAGTAGGGAGAGTTTTAAAAAGGCAAATACAGGTGAATGGACCAAGGGTAGACAGAAACACATGCCCCAGAATAGAGAGGAAAACTCACACTGTGGGGCTGACCAGGGTGACCCTGGGAACTAAAAAGTACCTAACCCCACCCAAGTCCCCCAGGGCAGACCCGGGTGGGGGGCCAGAATATGGCCGTGTACACATTTGAAGCTTTTAGCCTCAGTATGATATGGGTTAATCAAACATGTCAATAGCCACTGGGGCTGTACGTTCGTAAGCGTGATTTGAGACGTACGGTAACGTAACATCGCACTTCATTTCTTATCAACACTCTTGAGACAAGAGTCTGTCTGTGTCTCTGTCCAAGCAACAACTGTTCCTCAGGCCACGCTTTTTACCCACAGCTCAATCAAACACGACAATACTAGTTAGAACAGGCAAGTCCACACATATAGGACAACGAGGAAGACTGTCAGTAGTTTGTGAACAAGCTGTACACATTTTCTGACATCCTGATTTCTTCCGGTGAAATCACACAAATGGCAATCAGCACAGCCCAGATTATATCTTTGACTGGAGACACTCTGCTTGCAGTCAAAGGCACAAAGAGCTTACATGTGCTGATCATTACTACGGCAACGTATTACTGACGAAACTTTACATCACATCCTTAGTGCACGAACGAGACAGCAGCCCGTGACAGTCCAAACTGCAATTTAGTTTCCTTGGACCAATCGCATATGCAAATAACGGCTAGCGTAGATGAACACCTTCTTTTGGCTCAATGCATAATTATTACGAAACCGTGCATTGCACCACAGTCCACAGTCTGAAGTATTCTTTACCCCGTCTACGAAATTCTAAGGTCCTGCGCTTCTAACCCTTTGGCTGTCGGTAGCGGTTTTTGTCGCGATGATTCCTGCATTAATCATCGCGACAAAAACCGCTACCGCCAGCCAAAGGGCTAGGATCAGTTGCACATACCCATATCGGTCAACACAGCATTTTGCTAGGTCGGCATTACGAACTAGAGATACATTATATTCACTCAGTGAATACACAGCCCGTCCACAGACGAGTCTGTAACTGTCTGTATCTCGTTAAAGACGCCAAACTTTCTAAAGCTCATAGCTCCTTCCGGTTGCGCAGTTCCAAGACGCCTTCTGTTCTTCTGAGCCGCCTTACAAAAAAGGATAAGATTTCGAGCTAGGGCTTTTTAGTTTCCTGGTTTCATACCCCGGTCTTGTGCCAAGAGCTACCGACAGTTTCACATGAGCGCAAACACATTCCAATGTCGTGCCGGCACTTTTACCTGTACTATGCCGCCCTTCCATTCATCTTCCCTGACTGTGTCAGTGCTGAAATACAGTGGCCTGCACTCGAACTACCATTTTCCCAAGATTATGTCTTCCATCTACAAGAAGCACGGATCCTCGTGAGTCCCTGCCACCTGAGTTGTTTGAAGTTCGGTTTCGGTAACATCTATTTACTATGCTCACATAAATTTTCCCGGCATTTAGACCACCACCTAAGTTCAAAAGACATATTCTCATAAACCCCTGCAGCCGCATATGAATGTTGCCAGCAAGAGGCATAGAGTCTCATGAGCCCCCGCGACTGCGGGGGCTCATGAGGCTCTATGCCTCCTGCACTTGTGTGGCGTTCACTGTTCGCCCCCAGCAATGAAAGTGTTAATTTAGGAAGAAAACAAAAAGTTGTATGGTCTCACGAAAACGGAACCACCAAATGATGTCGGCTCCCGTCATTTCACGCATAGCTTATTTAATGCAGACTGTAACATGCACAGAAAATAAAATAACATCTTGTGCACACGTGCAAACTTTGCTCGCTGATCGCAGTCTGATAAACAACCTGCATGCCACATGGACTGGCTGATCAGCAAGTTGTGGGCCACTTCACTGATCAGGCGTAACGGGTATGCCCGGGACCAATGATCAAATATTCTTGACAATTTTACAATGCAGCTAGCACTAAATCGGTCTTACTTGTGTGTGCTGGTCTGTGACCGAAAGATCCAAAATCACAGACCAGCACATATTTTCGTTTCGTTTTGTATTGTTCGCAACTGAATTAATGTACTGAGTCAGACCTACATACATGAAGAATGCCTACTTCCTAAGTTCCGGAGAAAGACATGGGTTATATAAGAGACCTGATGCATTCTTTTTGAGGATGCAAATGATCGTCTTGTTCTATACCTGCGTATTTCTCTGTGGGCTAGCGATTGGGTGCCTGATAGGCGGGGGCAGGGGATCTAACTGTTTGTCTGTCCAGCGCTGAGTGATTCCTCTTGGTTTGTGTACAATTCTGCCAGCGCTAGCCTCACCTATCTGGTTTGTGAATATCTATAACTAGAGGCAAATGTGTATCGTTACATTGTTGTGTAATGTTCTGTGCATATACTGTGGGAAATCAGGGTATTTACCCGACTACATATAGTAGTGCACCTTCGTGTTTGTGTATGTATGTTTCTCCTGCCTACTTCCTAAGTTCCGGAGAAAGACATGGGTTAAATAAGAGACCTGATGCATTCTTTTTGAGGATGCAAATGATCGTCTTGTTCTATACCTGCGTATTTCTCTGTGGGCTGGCGATTGGGTGCCTGATAGGCGGGGGCAGGGGATCTAACTGTTTGTCTGTCCAGCGCTGAGTGATTCCTCTTGGTTTATATACATGAAGAGGGGAGTGCGACTGAATGGAAACTGCCCACTGCATGCGGGGACACTGTAGCAAATTTCACTGCAAATTCACTGCATATAAATCTTTATACGATTTTTATTTTCTTACAAAAGAAAACATAGCATCATACGATACGACAAAAAACCCACCGATAAATACTGCACGCTGCACCATCGTATTATTTTCTCTTATCTAACCCTTTTCATCCTGAAACACTACTGCTTGAAATAAATATATGATAGTTCAAGGGTGGTGCCAGAATAGCTTGGCGCCTGAGGCGCTAAGCTATTCTGGCACCACCCTTGAACTAAAATGGTTGAAGATCTATCTCCTAATTTATGATGTAGCCTTCATAGGACAATATGCGAATTTAAAACAATCAGCCTCAGGATGTAATGGGTTAAAATGTCAATGCGAACCCTGAATAGCACGCTTTGACCAAAACATCGACTAACGTGGGCTGACAAGATTCCCCCCAAAACACACTGCCCCTACGTTCATTACCCCACCCTCAGGCAGAAGACAACAATGTTACCGATTGTTGCTGATTCTGCCCTCCGCTAATGACAATCTGTACCAAAGCCTGCTGTTCCCTGGGCAATGTACCGGTGCCAGTGAGGTAGGAATGGTTTGGACGAGACCCGAGAAGTAGCAGCGAATCCACAACATCTACCAGAAGTACAGGTCCTGATGTGTACTTTCCAAGAGACGCGGGAGTCCCTACTGCACGAACACTCCCAAGGGACAGGTCCTTATAAGCCTCTCTTTCCTCACTATTTCACAAACACTGCAGTATCTCAGAAGAGGCATAAATCCTCACGAGCCTCTGCGGTCGCAGGGGCTCATGAGGATTTATGCCTCTTCTAAAATCCGCAGGAGTTTATGACGATTTAGGCCTCGTGCTTTCGAAAAGGAGCCAATTTTCACCCAACCCTGTTCTTTTAAACAATAGATCATCACTGGTTTTTCACATCTAGGTTTGAAGACGAGGGAGCAATTGCGGGGTTCTGCCTAGGGCTGAGCAGCACGGAATAAAGCCGACAGCCGTGATGTGAATAGGCCCGCCACGACAGAAATCTCTGCAACCCTAGCTGGCACTGCACTTCCCAAACCGACCCTCCCCCCCCCCCCCCCTCCCTCTCCCCCTTCACACACACGCACATCCCTCTGTCCTCTGCATTATCTCTGCATTTCCTGTTCGTACTTTACGCATTTTTCACGTAATTTTAAGCGTAAGCATACCTATACCCCTCGTGCATGCTGCGACCGGTGCAGTAAACAGTATCGGTGGCTGCATGCACAAGAGCCCTTAACCCATTTAGCCCCGAGTCTCTACAGAAGGAGATGGACTGACCATGATAATTCAATGGTAGTGCCAGATTAGCTTGGCGCCTTTAGGCACTACCCTTGAATTATCATGGTCAACCCATCTCCTGCAACTGGTACATAGTCATTAGGCAACACTTCCAAAATTGGAGAATGGGACCTTGGGGCTAAAAAGATTGGGTGGGGGTGGGCAGATACAATCTCCCCTAGAAATCATAGGGCCGTTCATTCAGTAGGCATCTCAACTCGGGAGAAATAATTTCACAACCAGCGTATAAAACACTGAAATGAGCAATCATCGCTATCTTCAAGTCGTCTCCCACTCTCCCCTCCAATGTTCTGAAGTTTCTCGGCTGTTGCCAAACAACAAACACTTATTGGCAAGGCCCTCTAGGTTCAGTCTTCAGCTTTCATGCGCCATCGTAACAGTGATGCATCAACAGCCTGAAGATCTTGAAAGACGTGCAAACAGCTCCCCAGTAAAATCTCTACGTCTACACGAGGCTCAACGGACCACAGGAACACAATTCAATGAGGGACCGCGCACAGGAGCCATCTCATGTACCGTCTGTTTGCTACTGATAGATGAGACTGTAACAAGAAGTGCTTAAGGAGAAAGTCGTTACAGTGGAAGGATTACAACCCTTGACTACTGACGATACCGTTTGGCGGAAAAGACGCGTTGTCACGCGTCTTTTTCGCCGAATCCGTCAGCAGCAATAAAGGCGTTAACAATTATATCTTCTAGTGGAAATCCTGTACTACATATCTTTCAAAATAGTCACCTGATTTCTAAACCTGTGAATTCAAATTATTCCCTGTTTTACCCGAATTTCAAACATTAACAAAAGAGCTTTTCTGTAGTCTGTCATACTTTTTCTATTTAAATAAAAATGTACACAAAAGTTATCTAACGCTAAATCAAAGCAAGGGACGCAACTTTGCCTCTTTGATCCTTTAAGAATACAGCATACTTTTAGAAGCGCTTAACAAATTAAAGATCGCATTTCAAAGTCATATTTTTCCTCATGTTGAGACGTTTATCAGTAAGAAGAAACCTAACCACAACAGTGTACAGAACTATTACGGTTATGACAATAAATTATTATTCCCGACCAGGGAGTGGGTCAGTATATTATTCAAAATACTCCCTCCATTTTAGACTCTGACGGCAGAAAACCTTCGTTCCATCTAAAAGTATTTAACATATATTATTAACAATATTAACAATACTATCTTCTTACCTAAAATACGACGCTTCAGTCACCTTCCCCCACCCCCCACACCTCCTCCCCCCTCCCCTCCGTGCCCCAGGGGCTATTTCTGGCGATGGAAAAAAATCAATGCTTCAGTCTGCAGATCTGATGTATCCTAGCCATCGATAGCTGCTTACAGGGCCGACAGATAAATACACGGCCCAAACATCTACGTGTTTCTCTTGGTTAAAGGCAGAGCTGGCCTTCAGCATTATAGCATTCTATACATTCTCACAGACAATGCCCCAGAACTGCACACACCTGCAAGAGTCATAGATCCTCATGAGCCCCCGCAGGTTGCGGGGGCTCATGAGGATATATGCCTCTTGCTGACCCAGTTTTACTATTCTATTTCTTGGAAAAAGCTGGGGCGAGAGGGGTGTCACCATGCGTTCATTCTAATATGACTTGGGTCTTCACGGCACAAAACAAGAGGCAGGGGAATGCACTATTGGCTCTTCATCTGCATAGGAATGTGGTAACCCCCAAGTTAAGAAATTAACGCTGCCACAAAAAGTGAAACAGATATGTGTACGCTAGTCCCCGATTCTGGGCCGCGCGGCCTTGAGCCGATAAGAACCCAACGGAGAAAGAAACACGCTTAAAAAAGACAGTTACAACGGCTCAAGTGGTCCGCAATCATAAACCAACACACATTTTAGTTCTGAAACAGTCTATCGAACAAACAAAAGTCGGGACACATTTCAGACACCAACAAACACACGTGACTTCCTCCGTTTGAGCAGTAGCAGATACGTAAGAAAATGAGGCAGAGCTGGCCTTCAGCATTATAGCATTCTATACATTCTCACAGACAATGCTCCAGTCTAGAAGTACACATTTTAATGAGTCCTTGCTAATGAAAATCTATGCCTTTTGCAGGTGGAGGGGTGGAAGTGAGGAGCTGTGTCTGTTCATTTGAAACTGCTGGCATTTCACTGCACAATGCTTTTTTTCGGCAAATGTTAGTGCATTAATTTCCTTCTTAGCGCTGAAGTTCGGTACAATTGTTTGAATGTTACCTTTTTTTTTTTCATTTAAGTTTCGTTCCCCTTTACATTTGGAGCTGGAAAATGTTAACTTAGTGACACGAGCAGTTCGAAAGAAATGTTTCGCCCATTCTCTTCTTCTACATTTTTAGTCCACGGAAACAAAAGAAAAACAACAAAACGAAACAAAACAAAAACAAAATCTAAGGAGGTCTTTTTTTACATTTTTTATTTCTAGCGCAATCTGCTGAAAATAAATAGAGCGCGATTTTTCAAGGGTAGTGCCTGATTGGCTTGGCGCCTGCAGTTCCTTCTGTTACGCTTAACTCTTTCTACCCCAGACACACCGCAGCAAGATAAGGATCGACCATGATAGTTCAAGGGTGATGCCAGAATAGCTTGGCGCCTATGGGCGCCAAGCTATTCTGGCATCACCCTTGAACTATCATGGTCGATCTGTGTCCTGCACTATAGTGCAGTCTTCAGAGAACAACGGCAAAATTTGGGGATTTCGGTGTTGGGGTAGAATGTGTCAAAGGGCAGTGGAAAACCTCCGGTACGTGTGCCTACTCACATGGATTGTGAAAAGAAGGGTAGAAAGTCTTAGCTGAAGCAAGACACCATTGGTAATCGGCGAATTTTAGGAATCATAATCCGCCATGGAGCAGATCGTTTGAACCACTAAAACCTGACGATTTTTTTATATAAAAAAATCTCAGCATACACAGTAGCACCGTTCTAAACACTGAACCAATTCAGCGTGCAGCGCGACTGTAAAAACTGAACCAATGCAGTGTACAGCGCGATTCTAACACGTGATTTAATTCCAAATTGTACTGGACGACTCTGTATTATGAACACAAGCCACCTTGGCTGCGCAGTGCAAGAGCTATTGAACCACAAGGAACAGATCGATCGGGTGATATTTGTGGAAGCTAGCGCCTCTCTCCGCATTTTTTTCTCCCCCCAGTCCTCGCGAAAAACCGTCTTCGTGGCGTGTCTTCTGGGGTCGATCGATACGCCAGGCTAACTGTACAAGCTAAAACCTTCACGACTTAGCTTCCTCGCCGTAAGGACAAAGGTACGTAAGCCGGAGATGATTCTTTAAAAGCAGCCAGGAGTCATGTACATATATGTCATGAACTGTTACACAATGCGCGCCACGCAGCAGTCACGGGTCACGTATAGTTTGATCATGAGCCCTCAGCAAGAGGCCTCGATCCTCATGCGTCCCTGCAGAATCTGCAGGGACTCATGCGGATCTAAGCCTCTTGCTTGATGGATCATAAGGCTCCACCTGACTCGTGAAGCTGGGCCGAAAGAACTCGTCCAGATACACACGTCTTGGCAACGAATGTAGCGGACCAATGCCAGGATCCATTTCTGGCTTTAACGCATATTTCGTTCTAACATTCACTTGAGACATTCTGCCCAAATTTGGCAAAAGACAAACAAGTCCGTTTTGAGAAAGGCGAGACTGTCATTTCACACAATGTTTTGCCAAATCTGGGCAGTCGATTGATCGCGTACCCCTACAAGCCAGCATTCCACAAGTTGCAAAGGAAGGCCATTTCGAAAGAATCCACAAAATGACGTCCAGGCGCAGTAGTCAAAACCGGCACTTGGGACTCGTCTTGGTCTGACACCAAACATTCCACATAAACCGAAAATAAAACCACTGTTCTTGCTTCAGTACACATGCACATAAGCATACACGAGCAAAACGCCATCCTCAAAGCACCCACAAAATGGCGCCCGGCCTAAATCTGAACAGAGGTGGTCTGACACAAACAAAAATTAAAAAAAATTAAGCCACGATAATTTAGCCACTGTTCTTGGCTTCACATGCTCGTGACCAGTTTAATGTACTAGAGAAGAAAAAAACCCCACAACGACAACAATAACAATAATAACAAAAAAAAAAAAAAAACAACCCCACAACAACTGCCAAGCCCAAAGCATCCACAAACTGGCGTCCCAAGACACTGTGCCGGCTCTCGGGAAAACACTCGTTGGTCTGACACAAAACATTCCAAGTGAAAAGAAAACAACTCAATGACTGGCGAAGGTGCTAGACTACGAGCTTGTGAGTGATACGATCAACGCTTGGAACGTGGCGAAACTCTAGTACATCTAGATCTTCCTGCCGGTGAGCAAGTGTTTCTGGAGAGAGAAAAAAATTGTCTGCTCTCGGAATTTTTCATTTCGTCTTCAGCAAAATAATCAGATCTCACAACGGCTCAAGTGCGCAACACAGACTTTATTCACGGTGTTCGACATTCCCAAATTGAGAAACTGGGTTTCCCAAACTGTGCTCAGAAGACTATATTACAACTTAGGAGGCAGAGCGACCATGATTGTTCAAGGATGGCGCCAGATTGTACATTGCTTAACGTCCCGACAGCAACAAGGCTTTCTCAGGACGTGCCTGCACTGCTTGTGAAAAAAAAAAAAAATAAACAGAACATTGAATGTATGTCGCCAGCCGGTCAAATACGTTAAATAAACCTAACACATGGGGCCTAAATAAAGCTAAGACCATTTAGCAACACACATCCAATATCAAGAGCTACAGGCAGTGCAGACAGTAGGGAGAGTTTTAAAAAGGCAAATACAGGTGAATGGACCTCGGGTAGACAGAAACACATGCCCCAGAATAGAGAGAAAAACCCACCCTGTGGGGCTGACCAGGGTGACCCTGGGAACTAAAAAATACCTAACCCCACCCAGTCCCCCAGGGCAAACCCGGGTGGGGGAGGATGGCGCCAGAATAGCTTGGTCGAACTTTGTTCTGACGGAGTATATCAGGGAGGAATTCTATCAGAATACGCCAGAGTTCACTGTTGTTGCTGATATGATTTACCACACTATCATGGCTAAATATTTCTTCACGAAAATAAAGACCCAACCAGAAATTATATCCGCGTTCTTGGCAGTACAATACCCTTTGTCAAAATAGACAGTTAATTAGTTTGTCAATTCAGTTGCCACATTCCTTCTGCATGTGAAGATAAGTAGCGGCTAATGTCTCTGTTTGTTTGTCTATTTTGACAAAGGGTATTTACCCGAAATATTAATAAATTGTGTTGTACCGTTTTTTCTAAGCGTGTTTCTTTCTCCGTTGGGTACTTCTTTACTTACTAATCTGCCTAATCTATGTGTCCAGTGAAGCTGTACGCTATGCTCTACTTTCTGTATTTAGCTGAGGCAGCTATTCTCTGGAACCTAAACAAACATACGGATCCCATGAAGAGATCTCGAATGAGTTAACTGTCGTTTGCTTTCACGCGGCAGACCTGGAGCTCCAATGAGTGAACTAACCTGAACACACCTACATCACACACAGACTGTCAGTTCTATTTACTTTTTCTTGAACACAGCGTCGCGCTATCTCGATGACTTCAAGAGGTTCGCGTCAGTCTAATCCTTAAACTGAGTAATTTAAAAATCGCCGATGTTTACTTCTGTCCAATCCCTGGCCTCTACGATTCAACATACCTTTTTACACTAATGTTTCTCAGGAGCGAGTTCGTTCCTGAGTGCAAAGCTTCACAACCTTCTCCTCGCGACAAGTCTCACACCACCTCGATAAGACTCCTCTCGCAAGAGGCATAGATTCTCCTGAGCCGCAGCGACAGCTGGTGCTCTGGAGAATCTATGCCTCTTGCAGACGGAAATCAGTCACAATTACATAGCTCTCGGAATGAGGAATTATTTCAGGTTAACACTACAACTGGTTAAAACTTTGTTGCAATGTTGCAAGAAAATAAAATGCTGCGATGAGCAGTTATCTATACAACCTTGGGTTGAATCCTGTTATTGTTGTTGCATGCCGTACTGTATCATTGCCTACAACGCTGTGTCTGTACTAAATGCCGGTTACTCATTTCCTGTTCACTGAGTCGCTTTATGCATCTGCAAGAAGCATAGATTCTCATGAGTCATTGCAGGATGCTGGAGCTCATGAGAATCCATTCCTCTTGCTGACCAAGAGTGACGTCAGTTCCGTCTTTCGAGGCACACCATCACGGTTCAACGTATGATTGGGCACACACAATATGTGACATTTTCATATTCGCTGAAAATGCAATTTTGTGTATAATGGCGTTGCGGACGGAACACATTTCCATTTTGCCTTTTAATAAGCAGCATCCTTTAGGTAAACAACGCACCGCCTGGTAATTAACATTTTGCTTTCGTGTTCGAGTTAGACTGAGCTGCACAGATCAACACATGTGACGCACACTATCTCTGCAATTATCACTCCTTCCTTCATACATTCCTATGTAAATAAAGAACTTTTCACGTTTATTCCAGATGCCTTTTTGTATACCCTGAGGGCTACAAACATTGAGTTCTTTTCCGCAGTGGCCATTCATCGACGTCTCATGCCTACTCGATACCAAAGTTCACACTGCAAATATGTCCGGGTTGCGCTTTAGTTTGTACCAACATCTAAATCAGTTGTGTCCGCGAAGGGAAACTGTCACTGCCGTCCCCAGGGGAGACGCGTCGCCGAAGTGCAGCGCTACCCGACCTACCTCGTCCTTCTACATACGCTGCACACATCGTTATGCACAGCCCCAGTTCGTGATTGCCAAGTACGGCGATGAATTCTTTGTGTTCGCATCGGGGTTAGATTCCCTTTGTATCACGCACGAACTGAACTCCGGAGCCTCTCGGTGCACATCGATATCGAAGCGACAAGTGCGCTGATCTGTGGTTTTGAATAGTACGGCCGTAAGGTTCAAAACCACAGACCTGCACACATTCAGCCGTAATGTATATATATATATATATATATATATATATATATATATATATATATATATATATATATATATATATATATATATATATATATATATATATATATATATTTTAATTTATTTTAAAAACCAAACCAGCAGTGAACACACATTCACACAAAGTCCATTACCGTATTTCCATTACTTATTCGCCCACACCAGCTGTATCCAGAAATTGCACGAAACGGGCATTGCTGCTGAATGTTATTATCGATGCATACTATTGGGGGAATACTCGGCAACTGAATCTAAGAGGAACATGACCGCATGAATCTGCGGGCAAGAGGCGATAGATCCTCACGAGCCCTCGCACTTGCGGGGGATCGTGAGGATCTATGCCTCTCTTGCACTTGCCTATCATTATGAGGCTCGATGCCGTTTGCAAATGGATATCATCATGAGGATCTAAACCGTTTGCAGATGGGTGTGCTTATGAGTATTTACACCGTTTACAGATGGGTGTCCGTATGAGGATGTAAACCGATTGCAGATGGGTGTCCTTATGAGGCTACGTTTCCCGCAGACAGGGTGTCCTCACGGGAGTCTATACCTTTCGCACGTGAGTGTCTTTATGAAGATCTGCTCCTCCTGCACATGGCGTCCTTCTGAGAATCTATTCCTCTTGCACATGGGTGTCCTCACGAGGCTCCCGCAGAATGGGTATCCTTATGAGATGATCTATGTCCGTTGCGGATGGGTGTTGTTTGTAGAGCGATGCTGCAGTAACGTTATGCTATTTTCAGGTCGATCATTAATATGCAGCGCCAGTTATTAGCATTTCGCGTGCGGTCAATACCTACACGAAAGCAATACGGCCTCCTGATACACCAGATTTCAACAGGATTTCTAATTCTGTGAGTGTGTTTTGTCACAATTGCGATTTCCAGTGACACTGACATTGCAAAGCCGTTCATATCCTGTGCATATTCTCTCTGTTTCGTCATAGGTTACTTCAGATTTCCATATCTAAAAGGAGTCTCTGGTCACAATAGCCTCCATTCCTGCCCAAACCTCACATCTACTTGGCCAAAACACTTCGCTTTGGCCTCTACTAATCCAGAAGAATACTTTTCCCGAATATAGTCACAGTCACGTTAATTATTTCCTTCCGTTTTTCCACGTACATAATCTGGCGTGTTTGCTCCTACAGCATGTTAAAAGTGTTATTTTAGTGATTACGTTTTAGAGGACACCATGCACTGATCCGCAATAACGAAAAGAGTCGATTTTAGAATTTAAAATTCTGATAACTTACATGATAAATGGTTAAAAAAGAAAAAGAAAACTTCTAGCTCCCCTCTCTGCTTCTCTCCTCACTTAACTCATTCGAGACTTGCCGCATGCGGATACGCGGCAAACAGCCGCGTATCCGCATGCGGCAAGTCTCTAATGACTTAATTCAAACTGTTTGGGCCCAGACGTGATCGCCCATTTCAACTCTTTGTTACGGGTGCTGTGGTGTTTTTACGACCAGTGTGCCGACAAGTGCAAGTATAAACGACAGACCAGCAAACAAACGCATTATCCAGTAAGCAAAGGTCCTTGGGACGAGGTCGTGCCAGCAGACCTATTGCGTACGCGAGTACTGTGCCAGCTGTACTTAGGAGCAAAAGAAATGCGACATTTTGGGAATCAGCGAAAACACTAAAATCCAAAAATGTGGCATTTTTTTTTGCTCCTCAATATGTTACGTGGTTTTGCACACCACTCAACAAAACGTACTGACTGAATCTCCGTACCCGCCGGCACTGTAAGGGTCGCTGAACTGTACGTAACACGATTAAAACAGCCGCGCATTACAGTAAATCTAGATTTGTACCAAATATTATTTTGCAAGTTGGTTGGCTCTTGGCACGTTCTTATTTCGCACAAACAGTGGTAATAAAAAAAATAAATAAATAAAACCACGAAAGTTGCTTCTGGCACTTGTATCCAATGGCTGCAAGAAATTCGGGTGATGTAACACACACACACACACACACACACACACACACACACACACACACACACACACACACACACACACACACACACACACACACAGAGCTTGGTGAAGTAACTGAACAACTCACAAACAAGTGCTTCGAACTGAGTCCTCTTCCCGACGAAAAGAAAAGAAGCCAGGAAGACTTCTGAGAAATGAGATGGAACGCCTATAGACGTTCCCGACTGCAGATAAGCCACACTGAAAGACCGTGCAGAACTGCATTTAAAAACGCACTGGTCACTATGCATCTTGCGTGGCGTCCAAACAAGAAGTATGAAACGCCAAGAACAGTACAGGTCACACGCGCATGTCACCAAACATTTATCAAACTAGAACAAATGCACTACGCCACCGCGGGAAATCTACTTATAGTGAGATAACGGGCGGACGTTATCTGTACAGTATTACGTGAACTTGGTCAGGGTACACCGACTGACTGAATACGGCCGTGGTCTAACGAATGACACAGCTAACCCGTGTGTTACAATAGTACGCTGACACTCAAAGAATAAAAACATAAAACAACGGCTGCTGCCCTAGGGTGGGAAACTTTGTACATAACAAACGCTTACAACCGTATGACTTCTTTCGTCGATGGATCACGCACCACAGACGGTTCTTGTCAATGTCGCGCAGTTCTACCAGCAAGAGGAATAGATTCTCATGAGCCCCTGCGACAGCAGGGGCTCATGAGAATCTATTCCTCTTGCAGATGGCTGGAATGACAGATTTCGCAATAGCTCGTCTGATCCGAATTCCCTTGCAGAAGGCTGGAAATGACAGGTGATTTCGCAAGGGCTCCTGAGAACCTATATTCCTTTAGACAAACCTTTGAGAAGGACACATGCATTGTGTGGAGAGAATGTTAGTCGGGAAAAAAATACAGATATCACGTCTATATATGACTAGGCCGTCGGAGGCAAAAAAAAGCTAAAGGGAATGACAGTGCATAACGCAAAATAACACTGATCCTACTCACAATAACCGTCTGACACATGTACCACAGTCAAGTCTATTCTCCGTCAGTGCTGCTTCTTTCAAAGTCATGCGATAATGAAAATGTCTGGCTGCAGTTGCCATATTCCTTCTGCGAATGAAGATAAGTAGCGGCTAATCTCTTTGTTTGTTTGTTTGTCTATTTTGACAAAGGGTATTTACCCGAAATATTAATAAATTGTGTTGTACCCGTCTTTTCTAAGCGTGTTTCTTTCTCTGTTGGGTACTTCTTTAAATTGTGCTTAGCATTCAAGTCGCTACTTCGAAACCGTGTCACAAATCCACATCGTAACTGCGTGCTGGTATGAGATTTTGGACCTTACGGCCTGGGGAAGTAAGGTCCAAAAGTCCACACAAGCGCACATACATTGTGGCTGCCACATCAAAAGGCCTGCCCGTGACTGTCATGATACCTGCTGATACCTGTAAAGGCACGCGACAAGTCATGACCCAAGCAGCTGCAGGGGACAGCTGTCGTGTTTGCGGATGATGGCGATTGATTGTCCGGCCCGCGGGCGCCGACAGACTATTGTACACGGATTGGCCGACAAATGGCCCTACCATCCGAACATGACACGATTCCTAGCAGTCGTATAGTTAGTTCATCCATCCATTCATCTCTGGCATGCTACACGAGCAAAGCTATCCTGGCACCACCCTTGAACTATCAACAACGATTTATCTTATTCCCGTTGCTGCTGAGGAAATCTCAACATAACCCAAACCGCAAGAGGTGTAGATCCTCATGAGCCCCTGCACTTGAGGGGGGCTCAAGGGAATCTACGCCTCTTGCTGAAACCACTTTACATCCATGTTCCTTTGACGGCAGGGGATCGTTGACGCTGAATTTACTGGCAGTGAAGGGGTTAAGAAGAGGCGCCAATCTACCCGGAACGTGTCTCATTGTCGATTTATCACCTGATGTGGAATGTTACCTTCTGAGTACAACTATTACTAAATTTACGAATTTTCGCCTTAGCGCTAAATATAAGAATTTTGAAATTAGGCTTCCCAAGAGTTTACGACGCACAATTTCCGTACATAAATCTGAACTTCTTCCTACGTACAAAAACAGGTCACCGGGCCGACGTCGGCCGCAGTTGGCCAGCTCACGGCCGTGCGCGGGCCGACAGCAGTCGAAATCGGCCCGATGGCCTTTTACACACCGGGTCTGACTGCAGGCTGAATAGCGATCGACGTACAAGCCCTGATGACTCGGTCAGTCTGTGGGTGTCAATGTGGGCGACCTCTCAGTGCAAGCAAGAGGTGGTAGATTCTCATGAGCTTTTGCGGCTGCAGAGGCTCGTGAAAATCTGCGCCTCTTTCTGGAGCTGCAGGAGCTCACGAGAGTCTGTATCTCTGGCTGACCGCAACAGGCTGCTTCTGCCCAAAGATATGCACCAGGGCACAGAAGTCACCATCTCCATGTCACAAATGATGATTGCGACAGACTTTCTGGGTCTCGGGACTTTACGCACTTGCCGATGGCAATGGGCTGCTTCTGTCTACAGACATGCACTACAACACCAAGTCACGATCTCCATGTCGCAGATGATGGCTACAGACGTTTAAGCGTCTGGGGTCAGTTGCATGAGTGAGCTTAGTCCTGTGCCAGGCACTCAACAAGGTGTTCCGCTATAACGGAGCACCTTGCTTAGTACCTGGCGCAAGACTAACTGCAACTGGCACCTGGAGACAAAGCGCGCTTGTATTTGTCCTTTTTCTCTGGCAGTTGATTCAATCTACAAGAGGCAGCTGCAGGGGCTCATGACAATCTATGCCTCTTGGAGATGCTAGTATTGACAGGCCTCGTTTAATCACGCCTAGATATGGCTAAAGAGGCGCATGAGAATCTGTGCCAACTGCTAGTGTCAGTATTGATAGGCTTTGTTTTTTCCTTTTCTGACATGGTTGGTTGGTTGTACATTGCTTAACGTCCCGACAACAACAAGACTTTCTCAGGACGTGCCTGCACTGCTTGTGAAAAAAAAAAAAACCCAACTAAACAGAATATTGAATTATGTTGCCAGGCGGTATAATACGCTAAGTAAACCTAAGACCATTTAGCAACACACATCCAATATCAAGACCTACAGGCAGCGCAGACAGTAGGGAGAGTTTAAAAAAAGGAAAATACAGGTGAATGGACCAAGGGTAGACAGAAACACATGCCCCTGAATAGAGGGGAAAACCCACCCTGTGGGGCTGACCATGGTGACCCCGTTCTCTGACATGGCTGCAACAATCCAATGAGAATCTATGCCTCTTGTCAGTACGGGTCAGTCTCCTTTACAAATTACAGCAGAACCTGTTTTGAGTGACCACTCTATATGACATCACTTGCCAATAAAGACCCTCATTTAGGTGGCCGCAGCTACCTAAGTCATGGTGTTTAACCCTCTTAAACCCAAGGCCGCCTTTCCCAACTTTTGGAAGCGGCGTCTAACGACTATGTACCAGTTGCGGGAGATGGATTGATCATGATAATTCAAGGGTAGTGCCAGATGAGCTTGGCGCCTTCAGGCGCCAAGCTCATCTACCACTACCCTTGAATTATCACGATCAAGCCCTTTCCTGCTGCAGGGTCCCGGGGCTAAATGGGTTAATGACAGGTGACACTTTTTGTCCTTAAAGAGTTCTCTTGAGAGAACCCTTGTCTTTTAAGACTATCTTTTTCTTGCAAAAAGGGTGGTTACTGGCTCTACTGCACTTCATGGTTACTCTGCTCTGTTTACACCTTTGACTCCGTCACTAACATTTAGACACCGTCTCTGCCTGGTGCAGTCGTAAGCCACTACTATACGCTGGTTTAGTCCTGACGAAACAAACCTCATCTAAAGAATCGCCACAGTTGAGATCATTTATATTTACACTCGAATCAGGAGCTGGCGATCCGCACATCAAATTCATCATCTCGCACTCACCCGCTCGCACATGACCACAGCAACGATCTCATAATAAGCACAGCAACGACGCAAAACTAAATAACTGGCGCGTGTCTGCCCGCCGCTGGCCCAAAGCGCCAAAGCCGCTGGCTGGAGCGTTCAGACGCTTCCTCCTAAATGATCCGACTGTATCCTCAAAAACAGGACGCTGGCAAGTGTCGTCTGCTGATCCCGGGCGCTGCCACACCAACACCAATCCAACTGACGATCCGTCACACGACCCAACAATGCTGCTGATTGCGCGAGGCCAAATCGATGAATAATTGATGTTGCCAGCCTCCGGTGGGGGCAGCGCGGATGAAGGTGCCGCGGCTCAACATGTAAGCGTTTCGCTTTCAGCGTGTTAAACCGCGGGAGACCGATCGTCCTTCATCGTCGACGAAAAGGTCCTCGGGTCGACGTCGGCCCGCGCACTGGCCGACGTCGGCCCGAGGACCTTTTGCTCACATGGCAATGTTTGCGATGAGGAGATGAGCTGATCGCGCACACTTAAGGACGGATCATAAAACGTGATACTTGGAGAACCGCGCGTGGCTATCTCTGCATGGCTATCAACGTTTGGCGGACGTCGGCCCAAGGACCGTTTACAAGACCATTTACAACGGGTCAATCAGACCAGCACGCTCATGTGACCGAATCAGGTAAGGTATAGCACACAGCACAAAAACAGCGCTGACTGATGAACTACGGCCGTTAAAACGTTTTCTGCACCGCCTCTAAGCGCGCGGGCCCACTGCGGCCGACGTCGGCCCGAGGGTCCTTTGCTTACTGTGCCCACCCCCCCCACCCCCCCATCCCCTCCTCATCAGAATATGGCTCAACACTTCTACCATCGTATCCCGCGCTTCGAGCAATGCCCAGCATACATGAAGCCATCATTCGTCCCAACACCTGTTGTGATTAAGGTCAGTGCACAGGTCCTCCGCCTTGCTGTTTCCTCCTGCTTCCATCTCCCCCCCCCCCCGGCCTTCCCCCTTCCACCCTCCCCCACCCCCACCCCTTTCCCTGCGAGCGCGTGACAGCAGGTAATGTCTATGTGTTTGCATTGCCCGATTTCTGCCCCACAGGCCAACCTGTCACGGTGACTATCTGTATCATGCCACCCATTCCGGTCCACTAGTCTTCTTCATAGTCTTCAGGGACGACACTGTGTAAGCAGACCACCTGACTAAGGCGACCATTTGTGGACAGTCCCTTGCGTAGTCGCCTTACACAAGACTGACTGTAAATTCGTCCGCCGGTTTATTTGTGCCCGACATGGTCACAGCTGTGTGACCTTATCTAGCTCCTTCCAAACGCTGTTGGTCGGGTTCTATACTATGGGTAGCAGAAAAGACAGTTCGTCAGCCTGCAGGCAAGAGGCACAGATTCTCGTGACCCCTGCGAAGCAGGGGCTCATGAGAATGTATGCCTCTTGCAAATATAAATTTCTGTATGAGAATCTATGCCTCCTGCCGTCGGAATACGATGCTTATGAGAACATGTCTCTTGAAAATTCTAAGATTCCCCGGCAAACTCCTGCCTCTCTCTTGCAGATGCAATAGATGTCTCCCACATACTTTATCCCTCGCAGATAGATGACGCTTCTGAGAATCCGTGCTTCTTGCGGAAAACAAGCGGCGCTGTTAACCCGTTCAGTGAAAAAAAATGAAGGCGATCTTATTACAAGAGGCAGAGATCCTCATAAGCCCCCTCGGTCGCGGGAGCTCATGAAGATCTATGCTTCTTGCTGACACCACTGTGTATCCATATAGCATCAGGCGGCTTGCGCTCTTGGGCGACGAGTTAGCGAAGATTTCAGAAACACAATCTGGTTATTACCCTGGTTGCACAAGTGACGAGCTGGTGAGGTCAATCATTACTACCGTGATTCCACCACAGCAGCACAACGCTTTGTATACACACACTGCCACCAGTTTGAATACGGTCACACAAACATGGAGATGTTGTCGAGGTGGCGCCTCTTGGCCTTTGACAGTCACATTCGCCTTAAATGTGGTCACTTTACATCACGAACACACGAAAAACCAGCCCCACAGACAAACCTTTGTGCGCGCACACACACACTCACACTGACTGAGACAATTTAAATGTGGCCACAGACACACGGAGAACCTAGGCTCCAAGCTAGCGTTTACTGGTTGTCTGCTTGGGCACAATCACAGACAGGCAGAGAGAAGTAGTGTGCACACGGACGCACGGCGATGTCTTCTGAATGGTCACAAATATTGACAACCAAATCTCCAAGCCAGCGTCTACTGTCGCCACTGTGACCACTCACAGACACACAGTTGAATCCCCGATGTGCGCACAGACACGATGAGGTGCCTTTCGGGTGGTCACGGATACACAGACAACCGAGTACCCAAGCTAGCGCCTACAGTCATCACTGTAGATACGCTCAGATACACGGACAACCAAGTCACAAAGCTAGCGTCGACTGCCGTCTGGGTGACCACAGTCACAGACATACGCGGGCTTCAACATGACACGCAAAGAAACGAGTCCTTGCAGACTCCGCAGTGAGGTTTTTGCCTGCAGGCTGGTCAGACACGGTGGCAGTACGAGAATGCCAAACACAGGGGAAGGGATCGACCGCTTCAGCCTATGACACTCACTGGTAGGGCCGTGTTTCCACTCCTCTCCCTCTCCAGCTGACGGTGCTAGATGCAGGAGGTGGGGGATGGATGGATGGACGGAGCGGGGTAGGGCAGGCACACCAGGAGCTAGCACTTTGACGCCGAATAGTCACACGAGCAAATCCTCTTCAGTTCCTTCATTTGAGGCTGCGCACTGAGGTCAACAGCACTGAAACCAGTCAGCAAGAGACATAGGTTTTTATGAGTCCCTGCATTCGCAGGGGCTCATGATAATCTATGCCATATTTCGTGGATCGAAATATCTAAATTGAGGGCAACTCCCGTTCACATATTGAAAAATTTACTGGCGTTCACATTCAAAGACAAACCGTAGCAACTTTCTGCACACTAAACAAAAGGTTAATAAAATGCATCTCTGAATATTCTGAGAAGAGATACATATGATCGTGACCCTCTGCAAGCTGCAAGGCCCCATGAGAATCTGTGCGTCTTGTAGACGGACTAGCAGGCTTGACGGCAACTCGTGTTTAGGCGCCAATCGATAGCGCTGGGTAGCAGCGGCATCGAACGGGTAGTTCACTTTCTGCCTGAAACTCCGCCGACTTCCTCCGCTTGAGAAACGGAGAGCGAGTTAAATAAGCATAATCTATTGAGTCCCAGCCGCATGCAGATGCTCATGAGAATCCTCTGGAAGATACGTCTGTAGACAACAGACCGCCGCATCCCAGCACACGAACTCCGCCAGTGAGACCTCAATCACTGTGATTGCAACCACATCTTGATGATTTTACGCTCTTGTAATCAGACTGCTATGAAAGAGGCTATGCACATCCGGTGCAATATTGTCAATGGATATAAACATAATCATCGCCTGTTACATGGAGATATATGTACTGAAAACTAATGTCCTGAAAGAGGCTGCATGCAACTAGTTAGATCCTCTTTACACCAAAGGACCTCCACAGACCGAAAATAAATCCATATTGCGATCAGATGTCTACGGTAGTACGTTACAGTAGAGAGGAACCAAACATCAAATAAAATATCGAATAAAAAGAAGAGTGGTTTATTACGTGTGCGTGAAAGGGGCCCGCAATACAAAACGTTGCTCGCAGATCAATCAGTAATCCACGAATTCACAAACAAATGTGCATAAGCTTTTCCGAATCATTGGTATGACACCATTTTACGCCATCACAAAAATGAAAAAATACGACCCTCGCGCGCTAAGCAAAGGTCCTCGGGCCCAGGGCGGCCGCAGTGGGCCCGCGCTCGACTGTGCGCGGGTTCACTGCGGCCGCCGTGGGCCCGAATACGTTTTGCTACTGGGGGCAACCGCTCTCTTCTCTGAACACACCCTTGTATATGCAGTTAGTAGTTATTCGGGTTTATAGCCGAGCAAGCACAATGCATTGTCCCTGGGAGGTCAACGTGCGATTGACATCGGTCCACACCTCAGCGATGGACGAACTGTCAGTATCGGTACCACACTGGCCGTCTCCCTCGATTAGCGACCGCTAATACGCGGTCGCGAATCGAGGGAGACGACCAGTGTGTCGGTATTAGCAGCGCGTACGAGGGCCTATCAATAACTGGCCTACTTTTACAGGCTTTGATGGCTATCCACCTCATAACATCGATCCCTGTTCTTGTCGTCACAAGATGACAAGCTGACAGCACATGTAAAAGGCTTAGCGGCTAGCACTGGTTGGTATCGTATCCAAGAGAAGGTAAGTTGTAGGCGGGAGGGGGGTGGGGGGGGGGGGTGGGGGTGGGGGGGGGGGGGCTAACTGTGCTGTCTGTCACGGACAGACCAAATGCATTCAAGTCTGTAGCCGTTACAATTTAAAGGGGCACGACCGACCTTTTTTAATGCTTCAGTTCGCAAAAAGCTTTTACTGGGTTTCAGTATACATACCCACTTATACAGTGACCACCTATTGTCCCACTAAATGCTTTCTTTCGTTCGTTCAAAGCGAAAGAGGCCAGCGGAATCGTGTGACTGGACCCGGTCAAAAGATTCCTTCTGATAGGCGATAGTAGCTGACGTCATAACTATTCTATACGACCTTAGGTTATCTGCATAATTATAACCAATCAGAGACAAGATGCAAGATGGCGGATGAACCAGCGAAGAAAAAAAATAAGTATCAGTCGACTCGCGCCAGCCGACAATGACAGACTCGGAATCACTCGGATGTTGAAAAGAAGAAAGAGGAAGCGAGACAAGATAGCCCTAAGTAGAATTGACATCGGATAAGGGAATAATTATAGAGCTTGGCTTGACCGCCCATCCAAAATTTGTCGCTTTCCTGCTATGTGAATCAGTAAGTAATCTACGGTCTTTGTCGATCTTCCTATAGTTCCGCGAGCGCTAGTGATTTTCAGAATTCGTGATCTTAAGTAGAATTTATGTCTTACTGATTTCGCAAGATTTTAAACCTGTTTTATCATAAAGTTACGAGCTAGTTCATCAGATTTTATGCTGCAAGGATCTTAAAACTACAGTGTGTGTCAAAATTGCGACACTGACATCGCTGGTCATGACACGTTTTTGTCTGTGCGGGCTGCTCCTTCACTCGATTCACTGAGGTAGTGTTTCTGCTGCGATGGTGCATTTGTCGTTTCTAGAGATGCTGTCAGTTACGTAGACTTCGATGTGTGATTGATTGATTGTACATTGCTTAACGTCCCGACAGCAACAAGGCTTTCTCAGGACGTGCCTGCACTGCTTGTGAAAAAAAACAACCAACTAAACAGAACATTGAATGTATGTCGCCAGCCGGTCAAACACATTAAATAAACCTAACACATGGGGCCTAAATAAAGCTAAGACCATTTAGCAACACACATCCAATATCAAGAGCTACAGGCAGTGCAGACAGTAGGGAGAGTTTTAAAAAGGCAAATACAGGTGAATGGACAAAGGGTAGACAGAAATACATGCCCCAGAATAGAGAGAAAAACCCACCCTGTGGGGCTGACCAGGGTGACCCTGGGAACTAAAAAATACCTAACCCCACCCAAGTCCCCCAGGGCAGACCCGGGTGGGGGACAGGTGAATGGACCTCGGGTAGACAGAAACACATGCCCCAGAATAGAGAGAAAAACCCCACCCTGTGGGGCTGACCAGGGTGACCCTGGGAACTAAAAAATACCTAACCCCACCCAAGTCCCCCAGGGCAGACCCGGGTGGACTTCGATGTGTGAGATGTGAAATTGCAATGCAGAGAGTGGGTATAAATACCAATGTTCTGTTTCGTGTTTCCGAAAGATAACGGGTCAAAGGTCAAACTAGGCACCGTGGACGCTGGCTCAGTCGCCGCATGGCGCGGAGATCGAGTCAAACAAGCCACGCCCCCAGCACGACCGTTACTAGTAGCGGCAGGTCAAGCGAAACCCCGGCGCGGCATTGTGATTTTGACAGCATAGCGAGTATGGAAGGTTTATTCTACATTCTCGTGGAAAATTACATCAAAGGGATGTCGGAGAACATAGTGACAAGTGTGTACACCACACCGATGACCTCGTCTGCCGTATTGACCGGGTTCTGCCTTGTGACCGTGTAGGCTAGTAAATATGCACAAATTCAAAACGAGGCCAATATAGACGATAATTTGCGCTCTCGGATACAAAAACACTGAACACACCCTCCGAACAATGAATTACGACATTTGGCATTATATTTACATCATAAAGCTCTAAGTTAGTACACAAAGGACCCATACATAATACTGTCAGCAGTATCGGTTGCAGACAGTTTTTTGACTGTTGAAATGCTTGAACCTGGGGAAAATAACTTTAAAGAACTCAAAAGTGTGCTGGTCTTAGACTTTTGACCTAACAGCTTCTAGAGCGTAAGGTAAAAAATTACAGACCAGCACACGAATGGTTCGCTTTTAAATTCGCGGCCAGAATGTTTCGCATACGCTATGTACAATTACAACTCGTGAAAGCTGGGAACTTGTGAGTAGTCATACATTGGCTTTTGGTGTCTCTCACTAACTCCAGACTAACTTTCTTTCCACGAGCGCGGACGGTGATGGATCGACCATAGCAAATAACGGAAATAACTTTTAAAAAACAAAGTTTGGTTCCTCCCTCGACCATAACATTCCAAGGGTACGCTTGATCTGCTGTGGCGAACCAGGCGCTAACCTTGAGCTATCCTAATCTATCCATCTTAAGTCGCTCTGAAACTTGAAAGTGACCCCCCCCCTTCCCTCTCTCCCCTCCCTCTACCTCCAGAAAGGTTCAGGTCTAGTTTATGTACCTGTATTTTTCTTATCCTCGGAAAATAAAGATTCATTCTCATTATCTCTCATATCTCCAGCTCATGACAGTTCCTCGGGCTGTCGTCGGCCGAAGTTGCCCCGCGCACGGCCTGCGGCCGACGTCCCCCCGACGACCCTTTGCAAAACGGGTCCGCCCAACCCTAACGGTGTTGCCGATGTCGCCACGAAGTGAAATGTCAGAGACTGCTCATTAGCAACTGCGGACGTCACCGTATCATTGTACATACACAAATCGATGCTTCACAATCACATACAGACGGGCAAAAGGAAAGAAAGAAAGAATGGAGGAAAATAAATGATCGATTACTTTGAGCTTGACAAGCAGCATCTGGCAAGAGCCATGCAGGGATCGTCCAAAGATGATCTTGACGTGAAAATTCGCTGCACCCTATGCCCTCCAGGGCGACCGTTGAACCAAAGACCATAGAGCCGCTTTGCTATTACATGTACTTACAGCGGAGTGGTTCTGGTGTCTTCGGCTAAACTGGTTTTCATTGCATGGACGTGTTCAAAATGCGTCGTTTCGTGTCCGAATTTATCAGCCTTCAAATCATATTTCGTTCCAGGAATTTTAGGCAGTCCCCCAAACCCCCGTCTAAAATCACACCAACCGAGTGGATTTTTAACTCCGTCACCGCCGGCGGACGCAAACTGAGTTTGTGGTACCACGGCGAATTCGAGGCTTAATCGACCTCAGGGGGCTCATGAGGTTCTCTGCCTCTTGCAGTTGCGTGGTGCTGGGAGGGAAAAGGTTAATCCCCACGACAGACAAAGGTGAATCCAATATACTTTATTTACGGCCGGGTAGGCGGGGGTCTGATAACCATCAACCCAAGCCCATCATTTTGCAACCTGCTACAAAACGGTGAGACATTTTTTCCATAACGATATTTTCCCCCTCTTCTTTTGTAGGCAGTGTTTGTTGTGGATAACGCTAAATACGTGACGCAGGAGCTGGCTATGTTTATGAACTGGGCAAAAATAGCTCGCGTCACACGGCATCGGACAATAATACAGCGTTTAAAAAATTTCCCTGGGCGACAGCCACCGTCTACGGAAATCAAACGTAAAGGAAATCCCACCGATCGATGCCAGCGAGGAGCGTTGATTCATTGGAGCCTCTGCTGCTGCAGCGGCCCGTGAGGCTCTATGCCGCTCCTAGACAAAAGGGCGGAGGTTTAAAGAATCCACAATAAGCGACAAACGTCGAAGGTGACATTTGCTTTGTTTCTTCTCTAGGGAGACGAACCCCTTCAACTGCCGAGGACAGCTCGATCCACCTGCAAGAGGCTTAGATGTTTATGAGCCCCCGCGAGGGCTCATGAGGATCGATGCCTCTTGCTGACGTCATGAGGATCTATCCCCATTGCTGTCGCGACCTTTTTTTTTTAAAACAAAAAATCCATATTCTTCAGCCGGCTGGGGTTGTTTGGCGCTGAGTCAACAGAGACTCCAAAAATACAATCTGCGACCAGCCGCAGTGACGGGAGACAAAAATGTGACGTTCTATATTCTACTGTGCACCCCTCTTTACCTGCACGGGGTATCGAACCCATCCACCTGAAGAGGCTCACGAGGATCACCAGTGCACGAAATTCAGTGGGAATCCAACGCACCACATGCTGAATGACTGACTGCCCAATGTTGAAAAATCCCACCGAAATTTAATTGTCCTCTCAAGGACGGATAACATGCCAGTTGGCATGAAGAGAAACATCGATATGTTAGTAAACGGACGATGCCAGACTAGTCTGGCGCCTATAGGCGTTAATGCATTACAGGCGCCAAGCTATTCTGGCATCGCCATTTCATTTACTACGTATCACGGTCGTTTGTCTCCAACTGCAATATAGGCGCCATAACTAGACTGGTATCGTCCTTTTACCAAAATATCGATGCGTTTTACCGTGATGTACTCTACCATACCTTTCTTCACGTACTTTCAAGACTGACGAATGTGCCAGTATGACGATCGTTCGTCTCCAATGGTGTTATAAGCGCCAAGCTATTCTGGCATCACCCTTAAGTTTTACTATCACGGTTGTTCGCCTCCTGCTTCATAGGCGTCATTGAACTAACACGCCCATTTTTTCTCTCTCGTTGTATTGTTGAGGGCTGAACGAGTTTACAGGCGAGTCTAATGTTTAAAGGCCCACTACCGCCGTAACTATTCAAAGATACACTTCTGTAACAGATGGTTACGAAACTCTACACACAGGTTTAGTTATGGTTCATTTAGACACAAGAGAATCCAGTTCAGCACACGTCGTCTTTATATCAAGTAACCTGACAATGACTCCAATCCGTTATATAAATACAACGCTATCAATAGGAGAAACAGCTAAAAATAGATTCACACGCTGACGGCTGCACAGAATAAATAAGTGTGATTATACATGTGCTTTAAAAGTTTATTAGGTGTGTCGACAAGTCACAATAAACACAAATGGTGCTGAAATGTGTCTTCAAATTTATGCGTAATGGTACTTTAAGGGGCCTTAAGTTGTCCATTTTTGTGAAAGCAAGATTTTCATTGTATATATTGCAATGAAAATCTCGATTCTCACAAAAGTGCACTTGATGTTTTTTTGCCCGAGATGGCTTTAGTCGCCTGCTCGGCGTTAAACCCCAATAACTAACTAACCCGTTAGGGAAACCACACTGCCCTTTACATATAGACCAACAGCTGGCGTGAGTGACATGATGTTGCTGATAAAAGAAATATATGTTAATAGATAAAATGGCCGAAAACTGCGCAAAAAGCAAACGCGCTCATAAAAGTTACACCATAAAGCGTTAGCTTCTGGCGTCATTTGCCAAAAACATAACGCAGACTCGGATTAATATATAATAGGCCGGCATACATAAAACACTGAGACATTTAGACATCCGATACAGCGCGTATTATTGACCCACTTCTACTGCGAAGACCAGCCACCTGAAAGGGCGACAGATCTACAATAGCCCCTTCCCTGTCGAGAAAAAAGTTAACACAATCTAACTGCAAGAGACATAGATTCTCATGAGCCCCCACAGTTTCGGGGGCTCAAGAGGATCTATGCCTCTTGCTGACACCACTTTGAATTCATGTTTCCTGCGACATCTAGAGGTTTTCGGCCTTGAATTAACGAAGATTGCAGGAACACAGTCTGCGTCGGTCACATGCGCCCCTGCAGATGCAGGGGCCAGTGAGACTCTATGCCTCTTGCTGTGTTCCTCTCCACTGACTGAACTCCAGTGGTTCTTCAACTCAGCGAATGATCTCTCTCTCAGGCTTTCATCGCCGAGCATCGAGCAACAGTAGTCCGAAGCCACAAAAACAACTTGTTGGCATCCTTTTGTCTCGGAAGACAATGGAGTATATACGCTTGCTGGGTCAGTCCGTTTTAAGATTTGCAGTGCCTGCTGTGACTAATCAGTCCAATGCGAGAGCGGCAGTGTCTGTTGCATTTGCTACAGATAAAACCGGTGACTGTTGCTATGGGCACTGGCACTTCTTTCGTTCGTCTGCGCTGCCTCTTCTCCTCCCACTGGTTTTCTCTCCTTCCCTCACTTAGCTTTATGCTGGTCTTCACTGTGAGCCGCCTGCTGGCACGATCTGCGGTGGCGGCTTCTAAATCTGCGGGATTCAGGCTTCCAGCTTTCAGATCACGCTTGCAGACAACTTTATATCTAAGCGCTGGTCTGCCTGTCGGTCTGATGCCGGAGGCGAGCTCGCCATACAAGATGTCCTTAGGAATCCAGCCATCCTGCATGCGGCAGACATGACCGAGCTAGCGTAGGCGTCTTTGTGAAAGGAGTGCGTACATGCTGGGAATGCTTACCTGGGCCATAATTTCAGTGTTTGGAACATGGTCCTTCCAAGTGATGCCCACGATTCTCCTCAGGCTGCGCAGATGGGAAGAGTTAAGTCTGCGCTCTTGATGGGTGTACAAACTCCACGTGTCGCTGCTGTAGAGAAGAATGTTGAGCACACAGGACTGGTACACTTTCATCTTAGTGTTGATGGTGAGCAAGCCGTTGTTCCACACTCTCTTGGTCAGGCGAGCCATCGCTGTTGATGCCTTGCCGATTCTGGAGTCCAGTTCGTTGTCCAGAGAGAGGTTGCTGGAGATAGTTGAGCCAAGGTATGTAAAGTTCCCCATTACCTCGAGGGTGTGATCGCCAATAGAGATGCAAGGGGTGCTGCTGACATCCTGGCCCATGATGTTTGTCTTCGTCAGGCTGATGGTCAGCCCAAACTCATCGGTGGCGCGAGCAAAGCTGCTGACGAGACGCTGTAGTGCTTCCTCGGTGTGGGCAGTCAGGGCGGCATCATCAGCAAACAGCATCTCTCTGATCAGGACCCTGCGCACCTTGGTCTTTGCGCGCAGACGTGCAAGGTTGAAGAGGCTGCCGTCACTCCTAGTGTGAATAAAGACGCCATCTTCTGACTGACTGAAGGCATGACGCATCAGCAGGGAGAAGTAGACGCCGAAAAGTGTAGGGGCGAGTATGCAGCCTTGCTTCACGCCGCTTCGGATCGGGAAGGGGTCCGAGGATGATCCATCATGCTGTACGGTACCTTTCATTTCGTCATGAAAGGATGTAACCACTTTCAGAAGCTTGGGGGGGGGGGGGGGCATCCGATCCTGTGTAATAGGGTGAAGAGACATCTTCTGCTGACCAAGTCGAAGGCCTTGGTCAGATCAATGAAGGCGATGTAAAGTGGCCGTCTCTGCTCCCGGCACTTTTCCTGCGGCTGTCTCAATGAGAAGATCATGTCGATTGTTGATCTCTGAGGTCTGAAGCCGCACTGCGCCTCTGGGTAAACGCGTTCGGCCAGTACTTGGAGTCTGTTCAGCACCACGCGGGCGAAAACCTTCCCCACAGTGCTCAGCAAGGAGACGTCTCGATAATTGTTACAGTCACTGCGGTCTCCTTTGTTGTTGTAGAGCGTGATGATTTCGGCATCTCGCATGTCCTGAGGGACTGTTCCCTCCTCTCAGCACTGAAGTAAAAGCTCATGGAGGTGGTCAAGGAGGACACTCTTTTTGCCAGCCTCGAGAACCTCTGGGGGAATACTGTCATTGCCCGGAGCTTTACCACATGCTAAGGAGTCAATGGTCTTGCTGAGTTCGTCTATAGTGGGTAGAGTATCAAGTTCTTCCATCACGGACAGGGGTGTGGTGCTCTCCACTCCAGTGTCAGTGACGACGTTTTCCCTCGAATACAGCTGCTGGTAGTGCTCCGCCCATCTTTCCATATGCTTGCCGCGGTCCGTAATGATGTCTCCAGTAGTGGACCTCAGTGGGGTTCTTCAAATCAGGGATTGATCTCTCTCTCAGGCTTTCATCACCACATCGTCGAACATCGAGCAACAGTAGTCCGAAGCCACAAAAACAACAAGCCAACACGAACTAGCACTAACTCACTGAAGACGTCGGGGGTTCTTTCTCCGGGTACTCCGGTTTTTCCACCCCCCCCCCCCCCACACACACACACACACTTTGGTACCGGTTTCAGGCCACTTTACAAAATTCAAATACAAGTGATCAAAAATCTCTGTAACTTCAGTAGCTGAACTGGCCCTTTGACTGTCTTGTACTGTGTTTGTCTTAAATGGCGTAAATCCGTGTCTGCGTGTTGGGTTTCAGTTCGCGGCGCTTTGAGTCGATTTGCCCAAAAATTGAGAAAAAGCGCCTACATAATAACATTATTATTATTATTATTATTATTATTATTATTATTATTATTATTATTATTATTATTATTATTATAATTATTATAAGACGTGCCGTATATAGATCCGTGGCGAATCGCAGCGTACCCATATACGGAGCGTCTCCAATGAGCTAAACCGATTTCCAAAATGGAGAAGGAGAACTCGATACCCTTGAACTGTCTTGATAAGCACCGCAAAACTCATTACCCCATCTTTCCTTTCCAACGACAACTGCGCGAGATGGATCGATCCACCTGGGTTGCCATCATCAGACGATTGTTAAATTTGGCTCTGGAAACTAAATAGGTAACACTAACAGAAAACCTCACTAGTAACGGAAGGAGAAAACCTCCGTGAGTTGTTTACATAACGCGGCTATTCCTATAGTCCGTGATGCCTACGGAACAATGAGATTGCGAACACTTTTCACCTCCCGCTAGACGAATAGATCTTCAAAAGCACCGGCAGCCGCATGATTGATTGATTGATTGTACATTGTTTAACGTCCCGACAGCAACAAGACTTTCTCAGGACGTGCCTGCACTGCTTGTGAAAAAAAACCGAAACAGAATATTGAATGTATGTCGCCAGCCGGTCCAATACGTTAAACAAAGATCCTAAATAGTAAGTAGGATCTTTGCATTAAATAAACCTACGACATGGGGCCTAAATAAAGCTAAGACCATTTAGCAACACATATCCAATATCAAGAGCTACAGGCAGCACAGACAGTAGGGAGAGTTTAAAAAAGGAAAATACAGGTGAATGGACCAAGGGTAGACAGAAACACATGCCCCAGAATAGAGGGGAAAACCCACCCTGTGGGGCTGACCAGGGTGAACCTGGGAACTAAAAAGTAGATAACCCACCCAAGTCCCCCAGGGCAGACCCGGGTGGGGGGTGCAGCCGCATGGGCGCTTAGCCTCTTGAAGAGGGCATTGGAGAGAATCAAACTCTTTACTGCAAAGAGTAAATTAAACTCGTACCGCAGATACAAATAAACATTATTTACATACATACCAAGTACACTTTTCCTGGTCTGTGATTTTGGACCTTACGGCTTCAGTCTTAAGTCCAAAATCACAGGCCAGAAGACATAACCATTTCCTCACCAATATAAATCAACTTTATTTTTTACATCTATGCTATCGCATGGCCGAGTTTTCATCGACAACCGTACACCAGCAGCAGCAATGCGATTATCATGGGAGGATTGCAAAGGGCAGTAACTCATTTGCAGGGTCGCGCTAGAGGGAGCTGCAATCGGGGGCTAATGAGCAATCAGGCTAATGAGCTGCTCTCTGTGTTTAGGCCCTCTGGCAGACAGACCAACTCCTTTCACGGGCAAGCGGCACAGACCCACATTCTCATGCAAGAACCATCACAGGTCCACATGCAAACACATAAATAATAATAATGATAATAATAATAATAATAATAATAATAATAATAATAATAATAATAATAATGGAGATTTGTTAAGCGCTTATTCTAAAAGTAGCTCTAAGCGCTGATACAATGAAAAGGCTAACAACCAACACGCACACACACACGCACAACACACGCGCGCGCACACACACACACTGACACGCACGCACGCACACACACACACACACACGTGACAGTGGTGATGAATTGTGCATGGCTGGGGAAATGAACTAGTGAAAGGCAGCGTTGTAGAGGCGGGTTTTGAGAAGCGGTTTAAAGGAGGAGAGCGTTAACTTTGACAGTTACGGACAGGGGCGGGGAGGCTGTTCTAAGTGGCGGGAAAAGTCTCTTACACGATCCTCACAGATCCACGGTTGCCGAAGAGGCATAGATTCTCATAAGCCCCTGCTGGTTGAGATCGCATCTAGCTGCTCGCCCGAATCATCAGTTTGTGAACGGAAGCAAAGACTGCACACAATTGGGCCATTCTACAATGCATACCAGACCTGGCTGTCGGCACTGCTGTTGATTTTCCTTGGAGATATATAACTAAGCGTGAGTGGTGCCGTTGGTTGCACGCGATGGTACTTTGGTGTTTTGGTTACTTGAACCTGCGCCGTCAACACGTGTATCTATGTCCAATCGTCACCTGTCAGTGCAGGTCAAAGTCAAGTTGACCTTCCTTCAGTATTTCCCTGGGGAATGAGCGTAAAGGCGTTAGTTTCCACGTGACTTGCCGTGGACGCTGCCCAAAAGAAAACAACTAGATGTACTGCGAGAGCAGCCTTTCTTCGGCGTCAAGAAAAGAACAAAATGGACCGAGTCTCTGCACAGTACACAGAGGTACATTATCTCCGCGACTGCACCTGCTTGCAAATGTAAGAAGCTATAGGTCAAACAGGTATTAGTTTCAGCCAACTTAATAAAATTTCAAATACAAAACGATTTCCAAATACCGTCACTTCAGTAGCTCGCTTGAGCTTGCCCTTAGCACCACGTGAATGTTCTGTGTTTACGTACAGTGTATGAGTGAATGCGTGTGATTCACGTGAGCGCGCTTGTTGGGTTCAGTCCGCGGCTACATTCTGCGCATTGAGTTATATTATAAATATGAGAACTGTGACAGACCCAGCCGGGAAGAGATCAGAAGAGCTGTGGCATTTTTGAAGAACGGCAAAGCAGCAGGCCCAGATGGCATCCCAGCGGAGTCTCTGAAAGCAGACCTAGAGACAACAGTTGAGATGCTGTACCCACTGTTTGGAAAGATCTGGGAAGAGGAGGTGATGCCAGCTGACTGGAAGGAGGGGTACCTAATCAAGCTTCCCAAGAAAGGCGACCTCAGCAAGTGTTCCAACTACAGAGGAATCACCTTGCTGTCAGTACCAGGAAAGGTCTTCAACAGGATCATCCTAGAGAGAATGAAGAGCTCCGTTGACCCCCAGCTGCGAGACCAGCAAGCAGGATTCAGGAAGAACCGATCATGTACAGACCAGATCGCCACTCTCCGCATCATCGTGGAACAGTCTCTGGAGTGGAGCTCCCCGCTGTACGTCAACTTTGTGGATTATGAGAAAGCATTTGACAGTGTGGACCGAGAGACTCTGTGGAAACTCCTACGACACTACGGTGTACCCACAAAGCTCGTCCGCCTGATCAAGAGCAGCTACGATGGCATGACATGTCGCGTGATCCACGAAGGGCAGTTCACCAGGGGTGTCTGCTGTCTCCGTTCCTCTTCCTACTGGCCATAGACTGGGTCATGAAGATGACCACAAAGCACAGACGAAGTGGAATACAGTGGACACTGTGGACACAGCTTGACGACCTCGATTTTGCAGACGACTTGGCATTACTGTCCCACACTCATCAACAAATGCAGGACAAGACCACGAGGCTTGCTGACATCTTGTCCCAAGTGGGCCTCACCATTCACAAACAGAAAACAAAGACAATGAGGCTGAACGCAACCAAGGAAGAACCAGTCTTGCTTGCTGGCACCCCGTTGGAGGAGGTGGAGTCCTTCACCTATCTCGGGAGCATCATAGACAAAAAAGGCGGCACTGATGCAGATGTCAGAGCACGAATCGGTAAAGCCAGAGCAGCCTTTCTCCAGTTGAAAAAAGTGTGGAGTTCCAGAGAGCTGTCACAACACACCACAGTCCGGATTTTCAACTCCAATGTAAAAGCAGTTCTCCTATATGGAGCAGAGACTTGGAGATTGACAAAAACCACAGTCAACAGAGTACAGACCTTCATGAACAGTTGCCTTAGAAGAATTTTGAAATTCCACTGGCCAGAGAAGATCAGCAACATCAGACTCTGGGAGAGAACAGAGCAGATAACAGCAGAGAATGAAATTGGGCGAAGAAGATAGGGATGGATCGGTCACAGTCTGAGAAAGCCAGCTTCCAGTATCACTAGGCAGGCATTGTCATGGAACCCCCAGGGAAAGAGGAAAAGAGGTAGGCCGAGAAACTCCTGGCGTCGAGACCTCCAAGCAGACATCAAGAGACTGGGAACCACCTGGAGTAGAATCGAAGGAGAAGCACAGGACAGGAGTTGCTGGAGGTCTCTCGTCGACGGCCTATACCCGGGTAGGGGTGACAGGCGTAAGTAAGTAAGTAATAAATATGAGAAATGCGCCATATAAATGCTATGCATTATTATTATTATTAGTGATAATGCAGCGTATTCTCACTTCTATACTTCAAATTCACAGCTCTACCCTGTTTTCGGCGAAAGCCTGCACGACCAGTTTTGAGAAAAGCGAGACTTTCATTGCATACGGCAATGAAAACCTCGCTTTGTCTAAAATAAAATGGACATACTGGCGTTTCCTAATCGAGGCAGAGATCAACCTTCTAAACAGGCGGCATAGAGGTGGTGACATGACGAGCGAATGCACCAAACATTTAATCCCACTGCTATCACGGCGGAGTACCCTGTACCGAAAGGGCAGGCAAGACGCCCCACAATAATGCAGAGGCATGGATCCTCATAAGTCCCCATAGGATGAGGAGGTAAATGAGAATCTGTGTCTCTTGCTGGCGAATTACCTCGATGCTGTTATGTTTATTCAGAACGCATCGTATGCTCGTATTCACCGTGCTAATTCTAGTAACCTAAAGCATTAATCCATATCGGTCAGAGTGCATAGAGAAACTTCAGTTTGAAGCGCGAGAACGTGGTCATTCATCCAGCCTTTCAACATGCAGGACGCATAGATGCACATGCGACCCAGCACAAGACATAGATTAACACGAGCCCCTGCAGTCACAGCTCGTGAATATAGCCTCTTGCTGAGATTTGGACTCCAACTGTTTCTCAAATGATGTGCGTGATTGCGGGTAAATGCACAGCCACAATGATATTGACTTCAGAATCGTGAACGAAAACGTTCCGTAACGGCAGTGCTTGCACCTCGCTGCTGCAACGGCTGTGATATATTCTTATCCTTGTCCAAGTGACAAAAGGTACGTCTGTATGTTGTGCCTAAGGTAGCAGAAATTAAGTTAATTGAGATACGTGTCCGCGCAATCGCGCGTGTGCGCTCGTGCTCCTCGTCTTTTTGATCATTCTACAACAGGCCTCAAATGCATACTCGGTGATCCAACTTTCACGCACTTGAGTATGCGTATCCACTGCGACGCGGCTCTCAAGTGTTTCATTTGCGATTACCCTAACTCTAGACTGAGGCAGATTGCACCATATTGGCATACAATGGTTCGCCCCTACTTCACTTCAGCTTTTCCCGGCAGTCAACGACATCCACTTGCAAGAGGCATAGATTCTCACGAGACCCCGCAATGCGGGGGCTTATGAAAATCTATGCCTCTTGCTGAAACATGCACTCTCATTAACTTGCAAAAAGCAAATTACCTCGCGGGAAATGGCCACTACACGCCCAGGAAATGCTGTGTGTATGTATCGCTTATGCTCCAAATTGAGTTCGAAGCGCGGTCATTCATGAACCGCTATGTAACCCGATTATACAACAAAGGTGCAGAAATCCCTGTAGGCTAAATAGCGGGTAACTATACTCATGGTCAAAACTTAAGGGCCACCTTTTTTTTTTATATCGCAGACGCACCGACAACACCACACAAATAATGTAACAATACTTGGAGTCAGTACTTTGCTAATTTATTCAGTAACAATTATATTTAAGTTTTGAGTAAATTAAGCAATTGTAACAACAGCAGTACGTTAGAATGTTCACCCATCCCTCATTTGAAAAGTCACACAAGATTGGTCCAGTCAGTAGCAAGTGTACCCACCGTTTGCAGCCAAGCATTTATTGCAGTGTTTTTGACGCATGGAGTTCACCAGGGTTCGGAGAACATGTTGTGGGATCGCTTCCCACTCTTGATGCAGGAACTGAGTCAGCTGGGGGACGTCTTGAGGTGGGGGGTGGTTGCTGACTACACGTTGCCTCAGCACGTCCCAGGGGTGCTCGATGGGAGCCAGATCAGGTGAACGAGCTGGCCACTCCATCCTCATGATGCCCCGTTCTCAAGGTACTCATCCACCACACGGGCGTGATGAGGTCGAGCGTTGTCGTCCTGCAGAACAGCATTGTCGCCTATGGCTTGGAGAGCTGGCTGGATGAGGGGCTGCACAATCTCGTCCCGATAGCGCAGTCCAGTCAGGGTGCCTCGGATGACGTGGAGGGGGTCCTGCCTTCCCTGCTGAAGCCTGCCCAGACCATGACTGAGCCTCCTCCGTAGCGATCCACCTCTTGGACGCATCCATCCGCGAATCGCTCGCCCTGGCGTCTCCAGACCCTCACCCTGCCGTGTTTGAAGGACACAGTGAACCGTGACTCATCAGTAAACAGAACCTGAGTCCACTGGAGTCTGTTCCACCTCACATGTTGACGACACCAGACAACCCGGGCTCTGCGATGAGCTGGAGTGAGGGGTATTCTCACTGTTGCTCTCAGGCCAATTTCGTGCAGACGTCGTCAGACTGTGCTTCTGCTGACGTTAACGTTTGCAGCTTGCATCAGTTGACGTCGCAGAGTGGCTGACGGGACAGTTCGGTAGCGCAGAGCCGCCACACAGAGGTATCTGTCCTCCCTTCTGCTGGTGCAGCGCGGGCGTCCTGAGCAGGGTCGTCGTCCTGCCCTTCCAGTTTCTTGGAATCGTGCCAGCAGCCTCTGGATCACTGAATGGGACACCCCAAGACGTCTCCCAACTTCTAGTCCGGAAATTCCATCCTGCAGTCATGCTAGCGCCCGGCCTTGATCTACTAGCGTTAGGCTTCGTCGTGGTGGCATGGTTAGGAAAGTGACAATTATGCCCCTACTGTACCGGTATTTGTAGCGAAACAGAAGTGCTCAGTGTTCACGACTGACTCCTTTAGCACGTGCATCACGACTTTACCGAGTTTTTCTACCTGGTACGTTTGCCAATATCGCACAACTTTTCACAAAAACTGACGATGTTTCATGTGCATTTGACACGTTCGTGGAAATTGATGATTTGTTGTCTATTGTTCTCTGTATAGTGAACTGTCTCAGTCAACTTTTAACCCATTTGGATCAAAAGAACATTGTATTTTATTAGCGTATGTGATGAAACTCTATGCTCACGCATAGGGTTCACACAGAGGGTTTAGTACGGTACGGTTTTGTCAGCGGTTTGTTTTGTGACAGCTAGTCTGTGGGGGCACGAGGCCCACGTGAAATCGTAGGGAAACGTTTTGCACGTGTTTTTCTTTTTTTAGTGGGTTCAGGCGAACAGAGCTGTAGGAAAGTCAGTGCGGGCTAGACTGCCAGTGAGAACGGATGTATGTCAGATACACCAGCCGTATTCCAAGCCTCTGAAACCTAGAATTCAGGTATGGGTTTTATAATTATGTATTACTGATGCTTACTGAGTTAAAGTTAGTATGCGTTAGTAGAAGGTAATTCGGTTGTATAGCGTTGTCTGGTTTGGTTCAGTTATGTGGGTTTGGAATTCGTTGAGGTAACCGGTGGTTATTTACCGAGATGGATAAGAAAGGAATGTGAGGTGTGTATGCCCAAGTCGTTATGAAGGTAGTACGTGGTTGGTTAAGTATAGTCTTTTCTAATGTATGGAAGAAGGTATGGCGAGTGTTGGGTTATAGTCTGTTTCAATGTAGTGACGGAGTTATGGGGTGTTACGAAAGTAGTTCGGGTTAGAAGCACGTGCGAGAGTTATGTATCTCATATCATCCAATATGTGTGTGTTTAGCAAGTGTTATGATTTAGGACTATTATTCAGAGTGCTTGTCGGGGCAGAGCGACGGACGCCGTGACGTCAGTCACCACAGGCTACCGCCGAGGGACCTATTGTGAGGTCATCTCTTCAGCTCTTCACTCAGGGAGTGAGCGACCGGTGCCGAGACACCCGGGTCAGCAAGGACTGCGCTACAGAGCGAGTTGCGAGGACGTCCACGGTACGAGAAATGGGACTACTCAGGAGCGTACGACGAAGGACTTACACGCCTAGACGTGAAAGGGCAGAACGTTACCAAGCAAGAACACCAGCAAACAGGTTGGATTGTGAGAGACAATTACCTAGCCTGGCATTGATATTGTGTATGTGTATGCGGTTGTGATGTGATGGTAGTGAGAAGGGGTGTTGTACATAATTTAGCAAGTGTTTCATTGTTTATCTTTTATAAAGGCCTACGTTAGAAAGAGAGCTAGTGTGTTGTGTTTTACCGCGTGAATGCGCCCGTCTGAGTGGTGGCGGTGTATGCGTCAGTTGTGCGAGAATCTGTACGTACCACTGGGGGCAAGTCTGCGTGCGTTACAGCGTACTTGCGACGATAAACAATGACACAAAAAAGTGGGGTGGCCCTTAAGTTTTGACCGTTAGTATACAAATCGTCGCACAAGTTTGTTAGCGAATTTTACCCATTACATCTTCAGAAAGCATTTTTATATGAGCGTCACTGCCACGTATATGACGTCAACAAGGACCATAGAAAGCAGAATAGCTTAATCCTGTTACATGCATGTTTCAAGTTTCCACAGTTTTAGGCACATATTCTGATGACGCAAGAGTTATCCACGCTGTGTGTGTGAGAGAGAGAGAGAGCTGCCCGCATTGTGTTTTATCAGGCTGACTGCATTATTAAATTTGTGACGCGCAGCAGACAATCTGACATTTTAATGACACCCCAGAATATCAGGCGACGCCAAAACAAGCCATCAATATAACACTGACACCAGTCCCGAGGATTTGCAGTCACAGACGGAAATCTAGTAGTACCCACTGGGAGAACTGCAATAGACAGCATAAACCCTGCGCAAGTCACCGAGCAAGGTGCTCCGCTACAGCGGGGCACCTTTCTCAGTGACTTGCACAGGTATAGCGGAGCACCTTGCTCAGTGTCTTCAGCAGGGAGTACACTCTATAGCGGAGCAACTTGCTTAGTGGATTGTACATGGTTTACGGTCTCCAGTGGAGCAATTGCCTGTGCAGGATTCACGCTCTCTAGCTGAGCACCTTGCTTAGCAGATTGCACAGGGTTTACGTTCTCCTGGCTTAGTGGTTTATATCGGGTTTACGCTCTGACTCTAGCGGAACACCTTGCTCAGTGGATTCTACTTTGTTTACGCTCTTTAGCGGAGCACCTTGCTATGTGCATTGTACGAGCGGAGCAACTTGCTCAGTGGATTGTACAGGGTTTACGCTCTCTAGCGGAGCACCTGGCTTAGTTAGTGGCCTGCATAGGATCTACGCTGTCTCATGCAACTGTGCCCCTGTTCCTGGAGATCGGCTCACGCTAGCTGAGCTACCTAAGTTGCGGACATAATCTGATAAGCTACGAAGCGATGCGGGCAAACATTGGAAGCTATTTCCAATGCCAAAAAAAGCCCCCCCCCCCCCCCCCCCCCCTTCCTGAACACACCATAAACATACAGTCCGCAGGGGCTTGTGATAATCTATGCATTCTGTCTCTGGCAAAGATTGGATCCGTTTATTTTTATCCTTTGATGTAAGCAAACACAACAAAACGACGCAATTATCGCCATTTCAAAAGTCATGGGGCACACGGTATCCCAACAGTCGATTCTAGACGTCACAGACAGACCCGGGGTTTCCCTTCGCAAGAGATGTCTTGCAGCGTACCCCACCCCACCCCTCCTCAACCCTTTTCCCACACTGGTTGTCTCCCTCGATTCACTGCCGCTGCGAATCGAAGGAGACAACCAGTGTGTTCTTTCCCTCCCTTTCCCCCCCCCCCCCCACCCGGGTCTGCCCTGGGGGACTTGGGTGGGGTAACTACTTTTTAGTTCCCAGGGTCACCCTGGTCAGCCCCACAGGGTGGGTTCTTCTGTATTCTGGGGCATGTGTTTCTGTTTACCCTTGGTCCATTCACCTGTATTTGTCTTTTTAAAACTCTCCCAACTGTCTGCACTGCCTGTAGCTCTCGATGTTGGATGTGTGTTGCTAAGTGGTCTTGGCTTTATTTAGGCCCCATGGCGTAGGTTTATTTAACGTATTGGACCGGCTGGCGACATGCATTCAATATTCTGTCGTTTTTTTTTTTTTTTTCACAGGCAGTGCAGGCACGTCCTGAGAAAGCCTTGTTGCTGTTGGGACGTTAAGCAATGTACAATCAATCAATTCCCTCCCTTTCCGATCATTTCACTTCTACAGCAAAACTGCTGACATTTTGTGAATTGTCTGCCGAGTGCTAGGTACTGATGGTGAAAATGTGGTTGTGGTTCCATGAGTTTCCACACCAAAGCGACGACCGATTCTGAAAACAGACTTTGGCACTAATCTGGCGAGCAACGGTCCTCAGGCCGACGTCGGCCGTCATGCACAGATAGCCCTGCGTTGATCGAAAAGGGTCCGAATATCAAAATTGGGGATTTCATTTGTCCTCTTTTTGCTACAGGCACGCGTTCTAACAGACATGATAGTTCAAGAGTGATACCAAATTAGCTCGGCGCCCCTGGCAACACCACTGAACTATCACGGTCGGGGCAGATCGAATGAGATAAAGTGTGGGTGCTCTCTCTCTCCCCCCCCCCCTCTCCCCCAAGCGACCCCTCCTGTTTCGTCATGTCTGCCTTGGCTTCCTCAGTTGACCTCCGCCGGTTGTCATGGGGATGTGCACACTTTAAATGCTGTGTGCCACGAGATATTGATTTTTCTTCTCCCTCTCTCTTTTCTCCCTCTCCTGCTGAATGTCCATTTTCTAGCCCCCACCTCTCTTTTAGAACTTTTAGATCTCGATCTCTCTCTCTGCCACCCCGCCACCCCCCCCCCCCCCCTCTCTCTCTCTCTCTCTTAGACTTTTCATTGATGAATTGACTTACAGACACAGTACAAAGAGATATGTATCGACCATGATAGTCGAAAGGTGGTGCCAGGACAGCGTGGCGACTTCAGGCGCTAAGCTGTCTTGGCACCACCTTTCAACTATCGTGGTCTATCGCTCCCCTAAACTGTGACATATTAATCAGAGGACGACCTGGTACAGTTTGTATCATACTTAGCTCTCGAATGTGCTGAACCCTCGTGCAGCCTATTTGCGAGCGATAGTTTGTTTTCATTGACCGGTGCCGTGTTGTGACTGGGTTGGGCTGGTGGAAAGGTGTGCCTCCCGCAGACGGACTGCAGACCAGACCTACCCCGAATAAAAGCGGTAGCACTGACTTAGCACTGTCTTCGACGACAGGGGGGTGGTGATGATGGAGAAGGGGTTGTGGGGGGAGGGGGGGACAAAAGGCATGGAGTGGGAGGTTATGAAGAATGAGACATTGTGCTTCTGCACCAGCAGGCTAAAATGAGCCCCGCGTGCACAATAAAGAATGCTGCTCGTGTGCAGCCGTTTCCGTGTTTGTTTCTATTTTAAGGCCGTGCCGAGAAACGATCATTAGGCAAGCTGGTTAAAAACCGTTAGCTCATTCGAGACGCACCGCATTCGGATACGCGCCTCGAATGTGTTAAGTGACGCCCGGGTTTAACGTATTCCGGCCAAAATATAATATTTCACGACTTCAGCAGTTGTCGACAACTGCATACTTTGTATACCAACTGCGGGAACAGCATTGACCATGAACATGTGGTTCAAGCAAAGTGCCAGACTTGCTTTGTGCATGGGAAGTCGCCAAGCTGATCTAGCACTAACCGTGAACTATTATGGCCGAGCCACACCCCGCTGCGGTGGCGTAATGCGAATAAGCTAATAGAAATCATTTTACAAGAGATCCGCAAAATGTACAGTAGAATAATCTTCAATGTGCTCTCTTTATGACCGCATTTTATAAACCCCATGCACGTTGCAGGCGCTCGTAGAGATCTATGCCTCATACCGACGGGTAACGTTTAGGCATAAGTGTCCCAGAAAAATATCGATTGGTCTTTCCAGGAGAAGCGGAGACAGACACACACAGACAGCGGAGCTCTGGCGTACTTTGCGCCACTTATCACACAACCCGATACAATATTGTCATCATTGATCTCTTGGAAGCGACACCGGTACACGTATTACCTACGAGGCACTCGGCAGAAAAACATAATATGCAAGAGGCATAGATCCTCATGAGCCCCCGCACTTGCGGGGGCTCATGAGGATCAATGCCTCTTGAAGAAGCTTCTTCGAGAAGTTCTTCAAGAAGAGGCGTGGGGCGCGGGACGGAGGTCATGGAAGTGCAGCAGCGAGATGTGCTACCAAAGTAACTCATTTTAACCGAGTTGGTCGCTTGTCCGCCGTGCCAGCCGAGCTGAAGAAGCTGGGCAGATCATGGCAGCTAAAGAGCTGCGGGTGATTAGATTGCAACCTGGACCTGGGTGATGCAAATAATACAATACAATACAATAATACTGATCACTGCATGTGAACATAATATTATACAAACACTTAACCCATATCATTCTGAGGCTAAAAGCTTCAAATTTGTACACTGCCATATGCAAGCTACATTATAGTACTTACATATAAGGATATAGACCAATGGCTTTAGTTCAAGGGTAGCGCCAGAATAGCTTGGCGCCTAGAGGCGCCAAACTATTTTGGCACTACCCTTGAACTATTTTAATCATACTTATTTCACACACACGGTGTATTCCGAATGATACGGGTTAAAATGTGACTAGCTAGAGGTCTCCGTCCATCCTCAAGGCTGATATCCTAACGAGCCCCACGGCACAACAAAAACGAACTCAGCAAGAGGAACAGCTCCTCACGAGCCTCCGCTGCTGCGGGGGCTCATGAGGAGCTGTTTCTCTTGCAAATGGATCCGCGCTGGAAATAGCTGCAACTCTGCAGAGAGCAATGAACAAGACCTGAATCGGGCCGCTGCGGGCTTAGACATTCTATTTTCAGACCTCATGATTGTTGTATCTTTCCACTGGTGCAAACGCGAGTTTATTTTCCCTTTTCCCCCATCCCAGCAGTAAACATAAGCCCAGTGGCGTGATGCCTGCTAATAAGAACAAACTGCCGACTGAGACAAAAACGCTGCTTATTTAATTCTCCGTGTTTACCGACGCAGACGTAAAACACGCGTCTACTCCGTAAGACGACAGTCACGCATGTACATAGTGTCACGTTTAGTCTGCGAACAGGCGTGAATTCTCATGAGCCCCCTAATTCGCGTTTACTGCTACATATACTGATATAGAAACATATATTTTTTTTTGTTCTGCAAAGACTTTAAAACAAAGTCTGCGTCTCCGTCTGACGATATAAATGGCCCGACGCCAAGCTTTGACCGCAAGAGACATAGATTCTTATGGGCCCCTGCGCGAGCGCTGGTGCTCATGAGAATCCATGCCTCTTGCACGAGGAAGGGCATGTAGGAGGGACTGTATATTGCCATTCGACGACTGATGGCTTGAAACCTGTAACGTGAATCACTACAGAGCATTATTGTGTAGAAGTGCCAAAGTGATCACTGCGGCGCCTTTGTTTCACGTACCCTTAATGGATTGCGCGTGTTTGTCCTCTCTTGTCTCAGACCTAAATATTTGCGAGATGTATCTGAAGATTGGGGCGGCCATTAATTTTACCACGACATTCAATCTACCTGAGTTTACCTTTACTTTGATGAAAGCCTCTATTTCTGACCCGAGTTTCATTAGGACTACACCCTACTGAACGAGAGAAATGTGGATTTACTTATTGTAGAGCGAAAAAGAGTGGATTGACTCATGGCTGTGGGGAGATGTCCGATTCTGTCTTTAGATACAGGTAAGTTGCGCACAATCCACAGGTGGCTATTTGGAGAAGACCAGATGTGTCTGACTTATCTGTAGACAAAAATATGTTTTAGAACGAGGCTTGCACGAAACTGTTTTCGCTTCTTAACCCCTTCAATGTCGCCAAAAAATGCGAACACCACGGCTGACTCAACTGCAAGAGGCAAAGCCCCCGCAGTTGCTTTGCCTCTTGCTGACTATTCTTATCGGCGTGCCTTGGAGTGATGAGATTATCCCGTGCTATTCTGTGTCTACTGGCAGTGAAAGGGTTAAGGATTGTCCTTAACCCCCCCCCCTTTTCTATTTGAAATCTACGTCATAACTATTTTGGAAATCGAGAAATCTGTTCATATTGTTTGGTCTTACTGCAAGCGAAAAGCTAATTTGCCACTACCCTTGAACAGTCATGGGCAATTACGACACTACACAACAGTAAGACGGTGTAATAAAAATAAATGCAAGTCGCCTGGCAATGAACGCTTCTAACCCTTTGCGTGTCGGTAGCGGTTTTTGTCGCGATGATTCCGACAGGAATCATCGCGACAAAAACCGCTACCGACACGCAAAGGTGTCGGAATCATCGCGACAAAAACCGCTACCGACACGCAAAGGGTTAAATTATGGTCCATCTGCCTCCCGCAGCTTTACGTGGTCGCGAAAGGCCGCCTCCCGAATCCATAAAAGTCGAGCGCTAAACCCAACCTGTCCCAATCATTTTTCAAAACGGGCGGATGAGTCCGTGCTTAGCCGTGTACATTTTTATCAAGATAAACATCAAAGGCACGATAAACCGACAGCAAGTGTTTCCTCAGAGGAAGCAGTGCCAACAAGGGCTACAAGATAAACGCGCCACACTAATTAATTACAGCAGGGCCCTAGTTCACCATTCAGGATTTTCAAGACGAACAGAAAGGAGGACGACACTCAAACTCATCTCCCCCGCCCACCCTCTTTATTTTTTATTTTTATTTTTTCCCCGTGTCTTGTTCCTTTTCTTTCTCTAGTTTCTTTTTATTTGGAGGAATTCACCCCTTTACTGAGAAAATGTGAAGACAATCGCACAAGAGAAATAGAGCCTCATGAGCCCCCGCGACTGCGGAGGCTCATCAGGATCTGTGCCTCTTGCTGAGGCAAATTTGTGTCCATGCGTCAAGTGGCAGGGAAGGATTAAAAAAAAAAAAAAGTCATGTCTTGTTCTTCTTTTTCTGTCGTGTCTGTTTTGCATTTGGGGAGAGCTTTGCTAAACAAACACAAAAAAAAATAAATAAATAAATAATCCGCAAATAAACACACGGATACACGGAGTAATCTACAAGACAAAATATAGCAAGCAGGCAAAATAACTCTCGGATTCATTTAACCCTTTTAGCCCCAACACCCTACAGCAGGAGATTGATTGGCTATGATAATTCAAAAGTTGTGCCAGATTAGCTTGGCGCCTGAATGCGCCACTGAGCTAATCTGGCACTACCCTTGAATTATCATGGTCAATCCACCTCCTGCAAATGGTACGTAGTCGTTAAGTAACACTTCCAAAATTTGGGAAACGCACCCGTGGGGCTAAACGGGTTAAAATGAGCGTGGATATCCTATCTAATAAGGACAGCAAGAGGAACGGATTCTCATGAGCTCCTGTTGGGGATCACGAGATCCTAACCCGGGTCTGCCCTGGGGGACTTGGGTGGGGTTAGGTATTTTTTAGTTCCCAGGGTCACCCTGGTCAGCCCCACAGGGTGGGTTTTTCTCTCTATTCTGGGGCATGTGTTTCTGTCTACCCTTTGTCCATTCACCTGTATTTGCCTTTTTCAAACTCTCCCTACTGTCTGCACTGCCTGTAGCTCTTGATATTGGATGTGTGTTGCTAAATGGTCTTAGCTTTATTTAGGCCCCATGTGTTAGGTTTATTTAACGTATTTGACCGGCTGGCGACATACATTCAATGTTCTGTTTTGGTTTTTTTTTCACAAGCAGTGCAGGCACGTCCTGAGAAAGCCTTGTTGCTGTCGGGACGTTAAGCAATGTACAATCAATCACGAGATCCTATGCCTCTTGCAAACGAAAGACTTTAACCTTTTACTGTTATGTAGCGCCTTTTGTCGCGATGATTCCTGCTACCGACACACATGACCAGATTAGGACAAAAGGCCAATATGCCTCACCTACTAAACACTGTGTTTGGACGTGCGGTATGGTACATGGGGAGATTGTATAACAAAAATGACTACGTCGATCAGCATTTTGGAAGATGAGCTCGGCCTCCATGCGGTGAGCCGTAAAAACTGAGTAGGTCAGGCTGAGTGATGCGTTGGATAAGCCCGTGATAACCGACTGCTGCGCCACCTGGAGCTATGGGTCACTGGTGCTGCCTCTTTCCGCTGGAGTCTTCGACAGCCGCGCTGTACAAGCCCAGATCGTGAGTTATCCCTTATCATGCTACTGCTTGAAATTAACTTGACTATGATAGTTCAAGGGTGGTGCCAGAACAGCTTGGGGCCTCAGGCGCCGAGCTATTCTGGCACCACCCTTGAACTAAAACTATTGATATCTCTCTCTCCTAATCTGTCATGTAGCCTTCACAGGACAAGAAGCCAATTTAAAATATTCGGCCTCAGGATGTAATGGGTTGTCTAAGTTATCACTACCTAGCACATCTCCCGCCGTAGACAAGCGGCAACTCAAAGCATGTTATCCACACTCCAGGCAAATAATACTTTTTCAAAAGACCGCAAATGAAATTGAACCAGTGTCATTGAAAACACTACCCACTGATCAAACAGTCAGATTTCATTTTGACAAAAGGTGAACAGCAAAACCTTCAAGTTTCTGGAGCAATGTACTGAGCCGGAAAAAGAAAACCGCAGGTGCGGCCTTTACTCCATAGCGGCACATTGCCAACAGCCGGTATAATACAGAAAGCCTGGGGCTCATGAGGATCAGTGCCCCTTTTATGTATGCAGTTTAACGCTTTTTGTTGCGATGATGCCTGAATCATCGCGACAAAAATCTCCGACAGCCAAAGGAGTTTTTAAATGCTCAGATGTGGCGGGTTTGGAGACAACTACATTATTTGTATTTTGCACCTTGTCCTCTGAGCATTACACGCTAGTTCAGGAGATTAACCCATCTAGCCCCGAGTCCCTACAGCAGGAGATGGATTGACCATGATAATTCAAGGGTAGTGCCAGATTAGCTTGGTGCCTTCAGGTCAATCCATCTCCTGCAACTGGTCCATAGTCATTAGGCAACACCTAAAAAATTTGAGAAATGCGACCTTGGGGCTAAAGGGTTCAACAACTCTGGTAGTTTTAGGGTAGAGTCCGATTAGCTTGGCGCCTACAAGTGACCCAGGCGTCTGCATCTCTGGTATCTAAGCCGGGTGAACGTGCTAAAGAAATATTAGACAGGGGCCCCATCCCGTAAATAGTATGATGAACTCTTTGCTACGTCTGTGAGCGAAACAACAGTCACGAACCACTTGTGAACCGTTTTAAAGTGAGTAGGGCCCTTTGAAAATCCCAGTCGTCTTCCGAGCCTCTGCCACGGGGGTCTCGTGCAAGGCGAGAACAGCTTCCAGAGCAGCACAGCCTACCACCGAGAAAGGGGCCAGACCTCTTCTGACAAGATAGATGTGGCGTGGAGGAGTGTTTAGGTGGAAACAGAAACCCACAAGGCAAATCACTTTATGTCTGCAACCGGCACATATTCTCATGAGCCCCTGCAGCTGCCGCGGGTCTCGTGCTGGCACTGAATGGTCAATATTCCGTAATCTCTGCTCGTCAGACTTCAGTCGTACTACGTAGCAACGTCACGAATGAGTTAACGTACGTCAGACGGAAAAGAAAAAAAATATAAAGAGTGCAGTGGAATCAGAGACCGTGAACAAATCAACTATTTATGCAAGAGGCGTAGACTCTCATGGACCCCGGCTCATGAGAATCTATGCGTCTTGCCGGCAAGCGTTGGGATACACTCAAATCTCTCCTCCTGGGACGGAGGAAGGTAAAGTACATAAAGAGTGTTGAGGTGGAAACAAGAGATCCTCACTGAAGTGCTGACTGAAATGTGAAGTCAGAAAAAGCACTCAACGCAAGAGTGGTAGAGGTCCAGACAAGGAAGGCGTGCATCACCGGTCATCACCTATATTTTAGTCTTACAGCAAAGCAACAATTTACACCCAGTGCTTCGAAGTATGACCTTCAGACTGTAACGCTTCATAACCCTTTGCGTGTCGGTAGCGGTTTTTGTCGCGATGAATCATCGCGACAAAAAACGCTACCGACACGCAAAGGGTTAACGCTGCAAAACAATCTGTGAATAAGTTTACAACGCGGCAATCATTCTGGCTGGGGCTGCCAACCAGTTGTACACTCAGCAGCCCTGTTATATGCATATCTTAAAGTCCCATCACACCCGTAGAAAATCTAAGCTTTCTGTTGGCGTAGAATGGCTCAATTCGCATCCTTAGATTGAGGATATCAATTCACGTACGTTAACTCATTCGTGACGTTGCTGCGTAGTACGACTGAAGTTGGGCTACGCGGCAGTGAGTTATAGTAAAACATTTATTAGAAAATTAAATTTTTATAGTGTATAAGAAATTTCTACTTTTTGCGAGACACGAACAATGCTCCGGAAAAAAATCAAGGTGGTACTGTAGACACAAAAAGGGCACAGCTGCTTAGCACTGAAAGGGTTAGGCGTGCTTGTTGGGTTCAGTTCGCGGCTACATTCTGCGCATTGAGTTATATTATAAATATGAGAAATGCGCCATATAAATGCTATGCATTATTATTATTAATTTATTTCATACTGTCTTCAACGATAATCACATATCAATATTATTTCATGCTGTATTTATGTATTCAATGATAATCGTATATCAATACATGTCCCACGTCATGGCCGGACGTGTGTGTGTAACTATGTACGTGACTCCGACTTTTGCGGCAGAGCAGATTTCTTCCAACACCTGTCACTCACCAAGACAGCAAAGCCGGGGTCAAGGCTGGTTACGTTTTTTTTACTGGGGAAAATTAAACAAAATGTCCAAAATCCCAGACCAGCACAAACGTGACAATGGATCTCGGCCTATACGGGGCAAAAAAAGTTGGTTTTGTATCTGACATAAACAAGACAGGTTATGATATATATATATATATATATATATATATATATATATATATATATATATATATATATATATATATATATATATATATACATACATTTTTTATTAGTCACAGGTGCGATAGATTGCAACCCAAGCTTGGGTTGCACATTTTTCATTTCCATCGCCATCAGCAAACGATGGACGGGGCCATACAACACTGGTTGCCTCCTTCGATGTGCGACCATCCGCGGTCGCTGCGTTGTCGATGATCACGAGAAAAACCAACACATCTGTCCGAAACCCATTCGCGACGCTTCTCGCTTTAGGGAACGCAGCAAATGAAGCTGGCAAATGAGCTACGAAATCCAGAAAACATGGACCGATTTTAACCCATTTTAACCCAACGGCTTCACTTCCCACATTTTGTCTCTGTACCGGTTGTGTTAGATGGATCGACCATGATAATTCAAGGGTAGCGCCAGATTAGCTTGGCGCCTGATGGCGCCAAGCTAATCTGTCACTACCCTTGAATTATCATGGACGATCCATCTCCTGCTGTAAGGGCGCTGGGGCTAAATGGGTGTCGACTCTTTTTGTTGTTGACGATAACGTCGATACGAAAAGTGAAAACTGGACAATGTTTCTGTGGGTCGGTGTTGCCCATGAAATGGTGGCTTGATCAGTCAGTAACACAAGACCCAACACCGGCATATCCCATTAATCAATCTTGTAAAACCGTCCGCCGTACTCCGTGGCCGTTTCACTGCACCAGACAGTCTACAGCGATAATGTCACATACAATACTGAAGACACAAAACCTCCCGACAGCCGCAGTTAGTTACGTCGGAAAGCCTACGCCATGCAAACGGGCAAACTCCCAAAAATGAAATGGCCTAAACTTTTCCGACACACTGACGTATAATGGACCAGACCAGAATCATTGAAATGACTCCACATCTTTCCCCTTAACCCCCTTTGCGCATGCAGCCACCGGTGCTGTTGACAGTACCGGTGGCTGCATGCGCAAGCGGGTTAAATGCCATTTACCGGCGCAGACCCCCTACCAAACAAGGCCATAAAGCCTCCGTGTCCTTTCAGACGATATACCCATTTTACACTACTAACGCCGCCCGGCAGCCATTATAATGATGAACTGACACTAAAACACCAAGCGATCTATTAAATCAGCGGGCGACCTATCGCTCTGTAACCCTTTCGGGCTGTCGGTAGTGGTTTTTGTCGGGATGATCCCCGCAGGTCAATATACACCTCTGGTCTTTTTTCTCCGCTCAGCAGAATGGTACATAAGTTGTTGGTAATCGATCGACCATAATCAATTATAATTACAGTAGAACATGTCTTGAGTAACCACAATTTTTTTGTTGTTGAGAAAAATGTGGTCTCAAAGAACATGTGCTCTCTCAAGAAAAGACTTGAAAGACCCAAAAAGTCAGTGTCACCTGTCGGTAGCGCTGTTTGTCGCAATGATTCCTGTAGGAATCACTACGTCAAAAAGCGATACCGCCAGCCAAAAGGGACTGATGGCTACAGCCGTAAAGGTGGTCGTTCAACACACTTTCTGCTGTAATTTGCATGGATGGCTGGGAATAGTCAGGCGGGGAGAAGCAAGCAGCGTCCTTCCATACGAGTACCATTTTCCTGGCCGAACGACTGCCAGTGGACGCGGATTCCACGTCTGAAACCGCTGCACACTGACCGACATTCGCGTGAAGAACACAAATGAAATGGGTCCGAAAGTGGGCACAAACAAAGAACACAGAACTAACAAGAGACATAAATCCTCAAGAGCCCCCGCGACTGCGGGGGCACTTGAGGATTTATATCTCTTGCAGATGGGTAACGTTCGCCTCGCCCCCGGAGCCACCAGAACCCCACCCCTGGCTATCATTGTCGTTGATCGTCCTACAGTTGGCACTGGCAGTGAGAGAGTTCATGACAGTCGGTTTGCACAAGGCTTACTGAAAACACACCATCACAACAAATGTCCTAGACATCTGTTACAACATAATAAGCGCGGAAGAAAAAAATCAATTCTATAATGTTAGTGCGTGAATCGTGTCAGCATTACCAACAGCTGAGCAGATACTTGTCAAGCGGACAGGAAGTAGGAAAATACTCTTCAAAGCCCAATTTTTACAAAGCGCAAAACTTCCTGAACCTTCTTCATGTGTGTTTGCGTGCGCACATGTGTGCACTTTTGTGTTGTGTTTGGGTGGGTGGGGGGGGGGGGGGGGGGAGAGAGAGAGAGAGAGAGAGAGAGAGAGAGAGAAGAAATCCACTTACCTTGTCTGCAGATTTCTCACCGTCAGTCCAGCCTCTCAGTACAAATCCATCCATAAGTCGTTTCTCATGAAGGTACATGACCAAGTTACATCACAACAGGTCAAATTTTGCGTGCGAAAGTATTCCAAAATGTCACCAACCAACTAATCGACCAACCAACAGAAAAACAAAAAACAGAGGCAAACCAACCAAGCAACCAACAAACACAACAGGTATATGTGTGCAGATTTATGAATAGGAGCACCTTGCATGGTGCTTTGTTTAGGACTTAAAGTTCATTCATGCAACTGAAGCCAGTGTTCAGTTACATGAGTGAGCCTAGTCCTGTGCCAGCCACTTAGCATCAAGCCCACTCACGCATCTAGGACTGTACCGTCTACAATTGTAAGTTCCAAAATCACAGACCAGCACACATTTACTGTACACATACAATGCAACAAAGAAAGGACAACATAACATCAATGAAAACCATCATTTCAAGCAGTAACATCCATTAACTCTTAGTCGGTCAGCAGCACGTTTAGTCAAAGCAAGTCCTTCAAGAATCATCTTGACAAAAGCACTGCTGACAGTCAAAGCGTTAACAGGAAACTGTATGGAACACAATGTCAATGATTAAATGGAAACTGATGTTAATGATTAACGAATAAAAAGCCATTCTTCAAAACTCATGTTTTGAGTACTTACGATTATTATATCAAAACTGAAAAAAGAACACAATATGCCATTTTATTTGTACATAAAAGATGAATTGTAAATGGCTAGATTGTGGTGTAAGCATCATATTGTCTGCATGTGGCAAACCGATTTTCGCTTCGGTAAATAAAGGCTGAATGATGTTGAAAAAATGTATCTGTAGATTGATTGCAATGACAGACACTGACGAGACAATATAGGCAGGGAAATAATCAAACGGCCTTACCTTATCCACCAGCAGGTTCACAATGGGTGGCTTCGCTCCCTTTGGCAGACGTGAGGGCTCCAGGAGTGGCACCCCTTGCTTGTCGATCTTGCCATGACTCAACTTGCGCACAGGGTTGGTCAGCCATTTCCTGCAGAATTGAAGTGAAAGCCTTTTGTACATTCCTGGGAGACAAACTGTTGCCACAAATATTCCTGAATATATTCAATAAACTCCCGCCTGCTGCCGACGAAACCTCCTTGGTGGAAAAGGTGCATATGCTTGGCAATGATAACCCATTACATCCTGACGCTGATTTGTAAAAAAAAAAACACCCTGCTTATAGTCCTACATAACATTAACATATTAGGAGATAGCTCAACCATTATAGTTCAAGGGTAGTGCCAGAATAGCTTGGCACCGCAGGTGCCAAGCTATTCTGGCACCACCCTTGAACTATCATAGTCAAATTAATTTCAAGCAATAGTGTACCAGGATGAAAAGGGTTAAAACTTGTCATCCTGATACACTATTGCTGGAAATAAATTTGACTGACAGTTCAAGGGTGGTGCCAGAATAGCTTGCCACCTGAGGCGCTAAGTTATTCTGGCACCACTCTTGAACTAAAATGGTTGATCTATCTTGTAATCTGTAATGTAGCCTTCAAAGGACAAAAAGCAACTATTTTTAAAATTACCCTTAGGATGTAATGGGTTAAATAATGCAGATGGACCACAACAACAAAAACAACAACTAATTTGTATCAGTACAAACAAAGTAAAACATAAGTATCAGTAAAACATAAGTAAACATCAATGTACTGTCTGATTAATAATGGACCATTACAAGTCAAAATTGCTGCTCTGCTGCGAGACCAAGCAAAGGGAGACAACTGCATTTTTGCATGTTTTGACAGAAACAAATCGGATGCATGGATTCACTGACTTGACACAGCGAAATTATGTAACCCATTGACTCCTACTGACGATAACATTCGGCAGAAAAGATGTGTAGTTACGCATCTTTCCTGCTACAAAGTATCATCAGTAGCTGCATAAGAGTGACTTAATTTTGAAATGAAGAAAGGCTTCCTTCATTGTCTCACCTGAAGCTACTTCGCCGTTTGGTAACCGGAGAAGAGGAAGCATTGAGGACTGATCCTTCACCCAGCGATTCTGCAACAGAAACATTCCATAGTGAATGGGTGGAAGACGGCTATTACTTCACAATACACCACTCACAACCTGCCCAGTACAACTACAAAAACTATATATTACTGCATCTCTGCAATGAACATACTTCGCGCTTTAGTACAATGTGGCATCTGATGTAATGCTGACAGTTCTCTGGCTCCCATGTGTACACGCTATTAGCAAAATGGCAAAAGCTCCTTGGGCTGACATCAGCCTTAGCTGGCCTGCGCACAGGTGTGTGCACGGGCCAGCTAAGGATGATGTTGGTCCAAGGACCAAATGGTGTTTCTTCACTGATTGGTAAACATTCTGCTCACTGAGAGTTCTATGTGAGAGATCCTCCAGCACCAGCAGGACCTCTATCATGTCTTTGTGGATTTTAAGAAAGCGTTTGACAGGGTGTGGCATGCAGCCCTTTGGTCTACCATGAAGCTATACAACATCAATGCCAACCTGATCAAAGTCATAGCAAACCTTTACAACAAGGCCACTAGCGCAGTCTGCTTCAACGGCAAAATAGGAAACTGGTTTAGGACTATAGTTGGAGTCAGACAAGGCTGCTTGCTCTCACCTACTCTTTTCAACATCTTTCTGGAAAGAATCATGATGGACGCTCTGAAAGATAATGAAGGAACTGTCAGTATTGGAGGCAGAACAATCACGAACTTGCGCTTTGCGGACGACATTGATGGCCTTGCAGGAACAGAGAAGGAGCTAGCTCAGCTGGTGGAAAAGCTGGATAGTATAGCCATTGCGTATGGGATGGAAATCAGTGCAGAGAAGACCAAACTGATGACCAATAACGCCAGTGGCATTGGCACTGAAATCATGGTTGGAGGCCAAAAACTGGAAACAGTTAAGAAATTCAAATACTTAGGAGCCATTGTGACAGATGAGGGATCAAAACCAGAAATACTGTCCAGGATTGCGCAGACAACAACAGCACTGACAAGATTGAAGACCATATGGAAGGACAGAAACATCACACTCTGCTCCAAGATCAAACTGATGCGCTCCTTAGTCATCTCAGTGTTCTTGTATGCCTGCGAGTCATGGACCCTCACAGCAGACCTTGAAAGGAGGATACAAGCCACTGAAATGAGATGTTTTCGAAGGCTGCTTGGCATCTCATACAGAGATCATATCACAAACGAGGAAGTGGGAAGCAGAATCAGGCAAGCCATCGGGCCCTATGAAGACTTATTAGCCATTGTGAGAAAACACAAACTGAAGTGGTATGGGCATGTCACGTGTTCAGCAGGGCTTGCCAAAACAATCCTGTAAGGCACTGTGCAAGGAGGATGAAGGAGAGGAAGACAGAGGAAAAGATGGGAGGACAATATCTCAGAGTGGACAGGACTGAAGCTGGGCGATACGCTGAGAATGGCAGAGAACAGAGAGGAATGGAGGGAGCTCGTTGCCAAGTCATCAGTGGTGCCCCAACGGTCGGTAAGACTACGGGATATAGATAGATAGATGGAAACATTCTGCCCTACAATAACGCGATTGCTAGCACAAAGTCTGATTTTACGGCTCCAGAGTTTTGCGACACACTGAGGCTGACCAGTAATGAACCGTCACTCACCGTCTAGATCCATGCTGTTTCTAGTGCCGGGGGCCTTCAGCACTGGGATGGGTTTCAACACCACGAGTGGCACCAGCCCTTGTGAGGGGTCGGCCCCGTCAGGAGGCATGGTGCGTATGAGGACCCAGTCCCCAGGGGCCTGTGTGGGTCCCACGGGGGGTGCCGCCTCCACTACCTCCACCTGCTGGCCCTGCTTGACGCTCAGCTCCCCGGCGCCGCTTGCCTGGTAATCCTCCAGCACCACCGTCACGTCACCCAGCGCCTGTCACAGACAAAAGGCAAGGGCTGTTAAGCTTACTTTCAATACAAATTAAACTGTTCTACTTATATAATTCTGAGCACGCATGAACAAAACCCAAAGAAATTCAAAACGAATCCCCCCCCCCCCCCCCACCCAACCACACATATAAAGAACCATGACGATGAAATGATATGAAAGATGAAGATATGAAAAGTTACGGTCATTTATGACAGGTGACACTTCTGGTTCTCCTCCGCAGCGAGCCCCTGTCTTTAAAGCCAATTTGCAGCAACAACAATATAAAAAAAATGGCGATTGCTCAACAAAGGTTCTGTTGTATGCTGCAAACGTACACGTAGACCCTCGCAAAAAAATGAATTCGTAGTGAGGAGAGGGTGCGCACCGTTTACGAACCTTCCTGGTATGTGCGCACAGTTGACGAACCTTCTTGGTATGTGTTTGATTGACAAGACATCAAAAAATAAATTCCTACATGACACCGACACGAACCTCCGCAAAATATGACTGTAAATGCAAGACATTAACCCATTTAGTTCTGACACACTATAATAGCTCCGACGCACTACAACAGGAGATGGATCGACCATGATAATTCAAGGGTAGTGACAGATTAGCTTGGCCCTTGAATTACCATGGTCGATCCGTCACCTGCATCTAGCACACAGTCGTCAGGTGACGCCTCCACAATTTGGGAAATGCGGCCTTGGGGTTAAATGTGTTAAGCAAAGACCACCCACTGGAAGAGACACAGACCCTCATCAGTCCCCACACTTGCAAGAAGCACAGATCTCATGTCCTCACGAAACTGCGGGGACTCATGAGGATGTATGCTTATTGCACGAGTGTCATTAGTTATTGCAATAGAATGTCTAATTCTTCTGTGTTTTTCTAGCCAATGACGTAAAATGGTGTTCCGCGGTGAGGTAAAACGACAAACAACTCGGATATGACTGTAAACACAAGGGAGCGATACAAACAAAAGAGGAATCGCTACAATGCAGATTCCCAGACACTAGGTGATGTATCTTGGCTACCGACTTGAACATGGCAGTAAGCTGTTGCCCTCATCCCGCCGGTACAGATGTCACAGCTGTAAGACAAACAGAAGGGAGTTCTCTTTTATTCCCACCTCTGTTGTTCTTTTGAACAAAGACTTTTATTAAATGTATTCAGCTGTGGCATCTGTACTCCAGTATGAGGGGGATGGAAAGTGCCAGTTTTGTTGGTTGTCAGTATTAGTATGGTTGTCAGTAATAGCATAGCTGTCAG